>CM055127.1:235099957-235334114 GCA_029206835.1 Rana muscosa | reverse complement strand
GCAAACTATATACCTCCCTTACCACCTGACTATTCCACTTCCAGTGCCAGATCTGAGGAAGAACCTATGCAGTTAGGCTCCACCAGGTTATCTGCCCAGGAACACACACGCCGGCGTAACATGGGAATCTGCTTATATTGTGGCCTCAAGGGTCATATGCTCCGTTGGTGCCCTACACGTCCGGGAAACTCCAGGACCTAGGTGATTGTGGGGAGGTCACCTTAGGTCTGCTTTCATCTCCCCAGGGGGACAATCGTATACTTTTACCCACTGTTATTCACTTTGGAACAGAGACTCATGAACTGCTGGCCTTGGTAGATTCTGGAGCCGCTGAGAATTTTATTGATAAGACTCTGATTACCTCTTTGTCCCTGGAAACTCATGCGCAAGATTGCCCAGTCCGCCTGATTTCTGTGGATAATCGGCCTCTCTCACAAAGTCTAGTGCTCCAATCCACCAACCCTTTCCAGTTACAATTGGGGGCCTTGCATTGGAAGAAGATTTCATGTCTTGTCATTGACTCTCCATCCACTCCTTTGATCCTAGGCCTTCCTTGGCTTCAGAAGCACAATCCCGTAATTGACTGGCAAACAGGAAATATTCTGTCTTGGTCCAATCAGTGTAAAAAAAACTGCATCCAGCAGTTCGACTTGCTATGTGTCAAGTGGGAATGGAACAGATTCCGCTTTGTTATAAGGACTTTCAGGATGTGTTTTCTAAAGGGATTGCTGACACTTTACCTCCTGTGTTGCGTTTGTTAAAAATATGATGTTTATTATATTACTCAGACATAGGATACATGGGACAATTTTACAATAGTGAGTTGGTCAGATTACTGTCAGTCTTTTGGTTTGAGTAGATTTCTCAAACAAATGCTGTTTTCATACAATGGGGGTTAGATACCATTGTTGTATTATAACTACAGTAAACAAGTAAGACATTACTTGTTTGAGATTTCTTTCAGCTCTCAAACTGAAAGAATGACTGTTAGATTACTGACAGGTTTGGTTTGAGTAGACAATAGGTAGATAGCATTGTTGTATTCAACAGCTACAGTAAACAGGTATGTTTGCTGTTGTTTGGTAACTCAGCCTGACACATAAAAGCAGGCATAAGCTAGGACACACACATCATGTTGCTGTAAGATCAGAAGAAGTCACTCATCATAAGAAGAAGATGCCTGGTCACCAGGAATGGAGATCATGAACATAGCGTAATTGAAGTTAAGTAACCTTTAAATGTATTTGTACTGTATTAGACCATAGGCTGTTCATTTGCTAGGCATTTTGCTTGTTATAGAGATCTGTCAGTCTTGCATTGTATTCCTAAGATTGTAATAGTTTTGTATGTACAGCATCTTTGTATAATAAAAGCACATTTACACACTGCAGAAGTCTCAGCTTCCTTGATATACCACAGAGTAACCTTGCTAGATAGACGCAAGCAGAACATTTGGGGGCTCGTCCGCGATCTGTGCTATAATTCAATTGAAGCAGACTTGTTTTTCTGTAGTGTGTTGTGTAGCTTGTGCTAGGTAAAATGCTGCGTAAGCTGTTTAGGAAAAGCAAGGCTGCAGAGGGTTCTGGTGACCAGAAGAAAGTGTGCAGTTTACCTATCTGGGCCAGAAATAATGAGTGGGAGCCTCTTGCTAAAGAATTTGTGAAGTATGCTTCTTCCTTGAAGCTGACTTGGGGTGATAAAGTCTCAGATCATTTTGTAGATTTTAGCCTTAAGGGGTTGGATTTAAGTAAGAAAGAGTAGAGGACAGTGTCCACAGTTGGTTGGTACTTCCTCCATGCTCTCCATACTGAATCACATAGAAGGGAGAAGGCAGAGGCAGATGTTAAGGTATTAAAAGACCAGCTAGCAGTTGCTTCAGAGTGTGTACGTTTAACCGCTAGTCGGGCTGATGATTTTCAAGAGCGGTGTGCAGCCCGCGTGACCAAATCAATTAATGCCTTAAGGAAAAGGAAGGGGCGTAAACCTGTTAGTAAAGCCAGGGTACGTGCCATTGTCACATCCCAAAATTGGGATTGTGAGGATGTGCTCTCCTCAAATGATAGTGAGGATGAGGACATAGAGTTTGATATTTCAGATGATGATCTGCTAGTAGGAAAGAAAAAGTATGCCAGACCTCTCATTACTAAGCATAGGAAATGGCAACATAATAGAGAGGATATGGCAGATGGGGAGGTGCATTATCGCAACCCCAGAGATTTTGAAATTGAAGAAGTACGGGAGTTTACACAAACTGAACTCCATGAGCTGGCAAAACAATACAAACAAAGGTCGGGGGAGCCCCTATTGAGTTGGCTCCTACACTTATGGGATGAAGGGGCGGACAGTGTTGTTTTGTCAGGTAAGGAAGCAGTGGCTATGGGAGTGTTAACCCATGATCCACAATTGCGTCAGGCAATGCGAAAAGCCCGAGAGTTTAGCGTGAATTTTTCACTGTTAGACCTTGTGAGAGATGGAATAGTCCGAGTATATGCCAGTCCTACTGACCTGGAAAATACCTACTCCTGGAGATCAATAGGAGAGGGTATTTCCAGGTTACGTGAGATGGGTTGTATAACCGGATTAAATACATTTCCAGAATGGATAGGTCCAGATATGGAACCCTTTACGTCTGCTCTGCGCTCTAAGCTGATGAAGTCTGCGCCATTTAATCTCAGGGCTCCATTATTGTCTTTGTTGGGAGGCCTGGTATTAAACAGCAAGATTCATGAAGCCACAACTAGGGATGAGCTTCGTGTGACTCGAACATCGGCTGTTCGATCGTTCGACGAAGATCGAACGATTTGGGCCGTTCGCGCCAAATTCGAGTGACGCGAACGGCCCACAATGCACTACGCCATCGCAGTGTCATCCAGGCGCTGTGATTGGCCAAGCATGCACTGTGACCCCGCATGCTTGGCCAATCACAGCGCCGGCAGCGAGGAGAGCAATGATTGGCCACAGGCAGGATGCCTGTGGCCAATTATTGCTGAGGGTGTTTAGTACACGCCCCACACTATAAAAGGCCGCCAGCACGGCGGCCTAGTGTAGTGTGTTCCGGAGCAGGGATAGAGCAGCATAGGCAGGGACAGTGACTGTTATTTCTTTCTTGCTTAACCTGGATTCCTTTAGTTTAGGGAAAGAGAAGGATAGGTAGGGAGAGTGTCAGTGTGTTTTGTGCTTGTGCTATAGTGTGCTTAAAAAAAACATTTATTCTAGGGACAGAAAACTGTAGGTAGGGACAGTGTCAGTTTCTTTCACTCTGCAAGTCCTTGTTTCCAGGGACCTGGAAGGACAGTGAGTGAATTGTCCTTGTGCTATATTGTGCTTAAAAAAACATTTATTCTAGGGACAGAAAACTGTAGGTAGGGAGAGTGTCAGTTTCTTTCACTCTGCAAGTCCTTGTTTCCAGGGACCTGTAAGGACAGTGAGTGAATTGTCCTTGTGCTATATTGTGATTAAAAAAAACATTTTTTCTAGGGACAGAAAACTGTAGGTAGGGAGAGTGTTTTTTTTCTTTCACTCTGCAAGTCCTTGTTTCCAGGGACCTGGAAGGACAGTGAGTGAATTGTCCTTGTGCTATATTGTGCTTAAAAAAAAACATTTTTTCTAGGGACAGAAAACTGTAGGTAGGGAGAGTGTTTATTTTCTTTCACTCTGCAAGTCCTTGTTTCCAGGGACCTCTAAGGACAGTGAGTGAATTGTCCTTGTGCTATATTGTGCTTAAAAAAAACATTTATTCTAGGGACAGAAAACTGTAGGTAGGGAGAGTGTCAGTTTATTTCACTCTGCAAGTCCTTGTTTCCAGGGACCTGGAAGGACAGTGAGTGAATTGTCCTTGTGCTATATTGTGATTAAAAAAAACATTTTTTCTAGGGACAGAAAACTGTAGGTAGGGAGAGTGTTTTTTTTCTTTCACTCTGCAAGTCCTTGTTTCCAGGGACCTGTAAGGACAGTGAGTGAATTGTCCTTGTGCTATATTGTGCTTAAAAAAAACATTTATTCTAGGGACAGAAAACTGTAGGTAGGGAGAGTGTCAGTTTATTTCACTCTGCAAGTCCTTGTTTCCAGGGACCTGGAAGGACAGTGAGTGAATTGTCCTTGTGCTATATTGTGATTAAAAAAAACATTTTTTCTAGGGACAGAAAACTGTAGGTAGGGAGAGTGTTTTTTTTCTTTCACTCTGCAAGTCCTTGTTTCCAGGGACCTGGAAGGACAGTGAGTGAATTCTCCTTGTGCTATATTGTGCTTAAAAAAAACATTTATTCTAGGGACAGAAAACTGTAGGTAGGGAGAGTGTCAGTTTATTTCACTCTGCAAGTCCTTGTTTCCAGGGACCTGTAAGGACAGTGAGTGAATTGTCCTTGTGCTATATTGTGATTAAAAAAAACATTTTTTCTAGGGACAGAAAACTGTAGGTAGGGAGAGTGTTTTTTTTCTTTCACTCTGCAAGTCCTTGTTTCCAGGGACCTGTAAGGACAGTGAGTGAATTGTCCTTGTGCTATATTGTGCTTAAAAAAAACATTTATTCTAGGGACAGAAAACTGTAGGTAGGGAGAGTGTCAGTTTATTTCACTCTGCAAGTCCTTGTTTCCAGGGACCTGTAAGGACAGTGAGTGAATTGTCCTTGTGCTATATTGTGATTAAAAAAAACATTTTTTCTAGGGACAGAAAACTGTAGGTAGGGAGAGTGTTTTTTTTCTTTCACTCTGCAAGTCCTTGTTTCCAGGGACCTGTAAGGACAGTGAGTGAATTGTCCTTGTGCTATATTGTGCTTAAAAAAAACATTTATTCTAGGGACAGAAAACTGTAGGTAGGGAGAGTGTCAGTTTATTTCACTCTGCAAGTCCTTGTTTCCAGGGACCTGTAAGGACAGTGAGTGAATTGTCCTTGTGCTATATTGTGATTAAAAAAAACATTTTTTCTAGGGACAGAAAACTGTAGGTAGGGAGAGTGTTTTTTTTCTTTCACTCTGCAAGTCCTTGTTTCCAGGGACCTGTAAGGACAGTGAGTGAATTGTCCTTGTGCTATATTGTGATTAAAAAAAACATTTTTTCTAGGGACAGAAAACTGTAGGTAGGGAGAGTGTTTTTTTTCTTTCACTCTGCAAGTCCTTGTTTCCAGGGACCTGTAAGGACAGTGAGTGAATTGTCCTTGTGCTATATTGTGCTTAAAAAAAACATTTATTCTAGGGACAGAAAACTGTAGGTAGGGAGAGTGTTTTTTTTCTTTCACTCTGCAAGTCCTTGTTTCCAGGGACCTGTAAGGACAGTGAGTGAATTGTCCTTGTGCTATATTGTGATTAAAAAAAACATTTTTTCTAGGGACAGAAAACTGTAGGTAGGGAGAGTGTTTTTTTTCTTTCACTCTGCAAGTCCTTGTTTCCAGGGACCTGTAAGGACAGTGAGTGAATTGTCCTTGTGCTATATTGTGCTTAAAAAAAACATTTATTCTAGGGACAGAAAACTGTAGGTAGGGAGAGTGTCAGTTTATTTCACTCTGCAAGTCCTTGTTTCCAGGGACCTGTAAGGACAGTGAGTGAATTGTCCTTGTGCTATATTGTGATTAAAAAAAACATTTTTTCTAGGGACAGAAAACTGTAGGTAGGGAGAGTGTTTTTTTTCTTTCACTCTGCAAGTCCTTGTTTCCAGGGACCTGTAAGGACAGTGAGTGAATTGTCCTTGTGCTATATTGTGATTAAAAAAAAACATTTTTTCTAGGGACAGAAAACTGTAGGTAGGGAGAGTGTTTTTTTTCTTTCACTCTGCAAGTCCTTGTTTCCAGGGACCTGTAAGGACAGTGAGTGAATTGTCCTTGTGCTATAGTGTGCTTAAAAAAAACATTTATTCTAGGGACAGAAAACTGTAGGTAGGGAGAGTGTCAGTTTATTTCACTCTGCAAGTCCTTGTTTCCAGGGACCTGTAAGGACAGTGAGTGAATTGTCCTTGTGCTATATTGTGATTAAAAAAAAACATTTTTTCTAGGGACAGAAAACTGTAGGTAGGGAGAGTGTTTTTTTTCTTTCACTCTGCAAGTCCTTGTTTCCAGGGACCTGTAAGGACAGTGAGTGAATTGTCCTTGTGCTATATTGTGATTAAAAAAAACATTTTTTCTAGGGACAGAAAACTGTAGGTAGGGAGAGTGTTTTTTTTCTTTCACTCTGCAAGTCCTTGTTTCCAGGGACCTGTAAGGACAGTGAGTGAATTGTCCTTGTGCTATAGTGTGCTTAAAAAAAACATTTATTCTAGGGACAGAAAACTGTAGGTAGGGACAGTGTCAGTTTCTTTCACTCTGCAAGTCCTTGTTTCCAGGGACCTGGAAGGACAGTGAGTGAATTGTCCTTGTGCTATATTGTGATTAAAAAAAACATTTTTTCTAGGGACAGAAAACTGTAGGTAGGGAGAGTGTTTTTTTTCTTTCACTCTGCAAGTCCTTGTTTCCAGGGACCTGTAAGGACAGTGAGTGAATTGTCCTTGTGCTATATTGTGCTTAAAAAAAACATTTTTTCTAGGGACAGAAAACTGTAGGTAGGGAGAGTGTTTTTTTTCTTTCACTCTGCAAGTCCTTGTTTCCAGGGACCTGTAAGGACAGTGAGTGAATTGTCCTTGTGCTATAGTGTGCTTAAAAAAAACATTTATTCTAGGGACAGAAAACTGTAGGTAGGGACAGTGTCAGTTTCTTTCACTCTGCAAGTCCTTGTTTCCAGGGACCTGGAAGGACAGTGAGTGAATTGTCCTTGTGCTATATTGTGATTAAAAAAAACATTTTTTCTAGGGACAGAAAACTGTAGGTAGGGAGAGTGTTTTTTTTCTTTCACTCTGCAAGTCCTTGTTTCCAGGGACCTGTAAGGACAGTGAGTGAATTGTCCTTGTGCTATATTGTGCTTAAAAAAAACATTTATTCTAGGGACAGAAAACTGTAGGTAGGGAGAGTGTCAGTTTCTTTCACTGTGAAAGTCCTTGTTTCAAGGGACAGAGAAGGACACCTGAAGGTAGCCCTTATTGCTTTTTTCCCATCTCCCTGCAGGCCATCTATTAGAATGTCTGGAAGGCAAACAAGGAGAGGCAGACAGTCAGGAGGCAATAAAAGAGGGCAAGCAGGCTCTGTGTCTGGGGGCAACAGTGCTGGTCGTGGACGCGGTGCATTGTCATCAGCACATGGCCATGGGACACGCTTGTCCTTCTTTTCGGCAGCTGGACATGTTGAGCCACATCATGCCGAAGACTTGGTAGAGTGGATGACCAAGCCCTCCTCCTCCTCCTCATCCTCTCTCACCCAGGCTCAGGGTACTGGAAAAGCAGCTGCCAAAGCGTCGTCTTCCCTGGTATCAATGTCAGACAAATCATCAGTCACTCCTTCCCTAGACCCACCATGTCCTCCTCCTGAGGAGTCCCCCGAACTGTTTCAGCACAGTGTTGGGTACATGCTCCAGGAGGATGCCCAGCGTTTCGAAGGGTCTGATGATGAAACCCAGCTAGAGGAAGGCAGTAGCGTGAGAGCAGACAGAGGGGATGCTCAAGAAGGACACCAATCTGGCAGTCATGTTCCAGCAGCTGCAGCATACTGCCAGATTGGCTCCAGTGATGAGGAGGGAGGGGATGATGAAGTCACTGACTCCACGTGGGTGCCTAATAGGAGAGAGGAGGAGGAGGAGGATGAGGAGGAGGCACATCTCCAACGAGGCAGGATGCCCTTTGGTGGCCAGCGTAAGGGCAGTACACCGACGGAATCACACCGCAGAGCTCCGCCTGTGCAGGGCGCTGCCTCTGCCCGTCATTCAAAAAGTTCTTTGGTGTGGGCCTTTTTTGAGGCTAGTGCATCAGATCGCACAGCTGCTGTTTGCAACATATGTCTCAAGCGTATATCGCGTGGCCAAAACATCAGCCGCTTGGGTACCACATGCCTGACCAGACATATGTTGACCTGCCATGCAGCTCGTTGGCAAGCCTACCTCAAAGACCCACACCAAAGAACAAAGCGGACCTCTCCTTGCACCGCATCAGCTGGGATCTCCAACCCCACTATAACTTCAGTCCTCTCTGAAACATGCACTGAGAGGAATGAAGGTGTAGAATTAGGTGTGTCACAGCCAAGTACTTGCGCCCACTCTGCTAGCAGTACACCGACGTCCGATTCTAGCAGGCAAATTTCCCTGCCCCAGCTGCTGGACCGTCGAAAGAAGTTCACTCCCAGCCATCCACATGCCCAGCGGTTGAATGCTAGCTTGGCTAAATTGCTAGCGCTTCAACTGCTGCCTTTTCAGTTGGTAGACTCGGCCCCCTTCCGTGAGTTTGTGCAATGTGCGGTTCCTCAGTGGCAGGTTCCCAAACGCCACTTTTTCTCACGGAAGGCTATTCCGGCTCTCTACCGGCATGTGGAAGGCAATGTCTTGGCCTCGCTGGACAGGGCGGTCAGCGGTAAGGTGCATATTACCGCTGACTCATGGTCCAGCAGGCATGGACAGGGACGTTACCTTTCTTTCAAGGCCCATTGGGTCACTCTTTTGGCAGCTGGGAAGGATTCAGGACAAGGTGCAGTAGTGTTGGAGGTTGTCCCACCGCCACGCCTCCAAAATGCTACTACTGGTTGTGACACACCTCTCTCCTCCACCCCCTCCTCTTCTTCTTCCTCCATGGCCTCTTCCTGTGGTTTGTCCTATGAACCAGCGGTGCTCCGTAGCCGTTCACGGGGCTACGCAAGTACGCAGGCAAAAAGATGCCATGCCGTGCTTGCGCTGGTGTGTTTGGGGGACAGAAGCCACACTGGGGCAGAGGTCCTGTCTGCTCTGCAGGGCCAGGCCGAGAGGTGGTTGACGCCACGCCAGCTTAAGCCAGGAATGGTGGTTTGCGACAATGGCACCAACCTCCTCTCCGCCCTCCGACAGGGACAACTGACCCATGTGCCCTGTGTGGCTCACGTCCTTAACCTGGTGGTGCAGCGCTTCTTGGGCAGGTACCCGGGCTTACAGGATGTCCTGAGGCAGGCCAGGAAAGTCTGTGTGCATTTCCGCAGATCTTATAATGCCAGTGCTCGCCTGGCTGAGCTGCAAAAGGAGTTGAACCTGCCCAAGAACCGCCTTATATGTGACATGCCCACCAGGTGGAACTCAACGTTGGCCATGCTGCAGCGGCTGCACACGCAGCAGAGGGCCATCAATGAGTACCTGTGCGACTACGGCACCAGGACAGGGTCAGGGGAGCTTGGTTTTTTTTCTCCACGCCAGTGGGGCATGATCAGGGATGCATGCACTGTCCTGGCACCATTTGAGGAGGCCACGAGGATGGTGAGCAGTGACAGTGCATGCATCAGTGACACTGTACCTCTTGTCCACCTGTTGGAGCACACGCTGCGTGGAATAATGGACAGGGCACTTGAGGCAGAACAGAGGCAGGAAGAGGAGGACTTCCTTGCCTCTCAAGGCCCCCTTTACCCAGACAGTGTTCCTTCTGTCCCACCCATCGCACAGGAAGAGGAGGAGGAGGAGGAGGAGGAGGAGGAGGATTGTGTCAGCATGGAGGTGGAGGCTGGCACTCAGCATCATCAGCAGCAGTCTTTTAGGGATGATTTACAGTCCCAAGAAACCAGTGGACTTGTACGTGGCTGGGAGGAGGTGGCTGCGGATCATGTCGTCCTTAGTGACCCAGAGGACTCCGGAGCGAATGCCTCAGCAAACCTACGCTGCATGGCCTCCCTGATCCTGCAAAGTCTGCGGAAGGATCCTCGTATTCTTCGGATCAAGGAGAGGGACCATTACTGGCTGGCCACTCTCCTTGATCCACGGTACAAGGGTAAGGTTGCGGACCTTATGTTACCGTCGCAGAGGGAGCAGAGGATGAGACAACTCCGGGAGGCCTTGCAGAAAGGTCTGTGCAACGCGTTCCCAGAGACTGGGAGGTTGCAAACTCCTGGTCCTGGACAACGAGTTGCTGAGGCTTCGGCCAGTCAAAGAAGGAGCGGTGGGGAAGGTGGCCGTCTGACCGATGCGTTCAGACAATTCTTTAGTCCGCAGCCCCAAAGTATGATCGGTTCCAGCAACCATCGCCAGCGTCTGATAAACATGGTGCAGGAATATCTAGGGGCAAGGTCAGACTTGGACACCTTCCCCACCGAAAATCCTCTGGCTTACTGGGTCTTGAGGATGGATCACTGGCCAGAGCTTGCACAGTATGCAATTGAGCTACTGGCCTGTCCTGCATCCAGCGTTCTTTCGGAACGCACATTCAGTGCTGCTGGAGGATTTGTCACGGATCACAGGGTGCGCCTGTCCACCGACTCGGTTGATCGACTGACTTTCATCAAGATGAACCAGTCTTGGATCACCACCAGCTACCACACACCTGATGCTGATATAACAGACTAATTGATTTTAACATGTCACATCCCTTCAAGACTGATGCTGATGCTGAGTGCCTGTGCTGTTATGTTGACTGGCTATCCTCCTCCTCCGAGTCCTCAATGATACGATTGATGATGATAGCTTGTAAGATCATTTTTGTTTATGGGTGCCGCCACCAGTGCCTAACGCCCAATTTTTCAGCCCCTGTTTAACAGGGGCGTGTAATTACAATTTTTGAAGCAATACTTTGCAACAGGGCTCATTGCTGTGCTCCAAGTACAGTATCTGTGAGGAGTTGCAGTGTTGTGCCACCAGTGCCTAAGGCCCAATTTTTCAGCCCCTGTTTAACAGGGGCGTGTCATTACAATTTTTGAAGCAATACTTTGCAACAGGGCTCATTGCTGTGCTCCAAGTACAGTATCTGTGAGGAGTTGCAGTGTTGTGCCACCAGTGCCTAAGGCCCAATTTTTCAGCCCCTGTTTAACAGGGGCGTGTCATTACAATTTTTGAAGCAATACTTTGCAACAGGGCTCATTGCTGTGCTCCAAGTACAGTATCTGTGAGGGGTTGCAGTGTTGTGCCACCAGTGCCTAAGGCCCAATTTTTCAGCCCCTGTTCAACAGGGGCATGTAATTACAATTCTTGATCTAATAATTCACAGCAGGGCCCATTGCTGCACCCACCAAGAGTAACTGTCAGGGCTTACAGTGTTGTGGCACCAGCACCACCATCAAAGGCCCAATTTTTACTACCACTGTTCAACAATTATATGTAATTAAAATTCCTGATATAATAGTTGACAGCAGGGCGTTCCAGCACCAACCAAGAGTAACTGTGAGTGCTTACAGTGTTGTGCCAACACCAACAACTAAGGGGCCTATTTCTGCAGAGTATATACGGCAGGTCCCTACTTTCAAACATCCAACTTACAAACGACTCCTACTTGCAAACGCAAGAAGACAACAGGAAGTGAGAGGAAATCTACCACTAGGAAGGAAAATTCTCTCCTGTAAGAATAAATATGGGAGAAAGGTGTCTCCTCTGTACTGATGCTTTATCAGCAATCCTTGTTTCAAGAAAAAGACCACATTTCAAAAAGAGTTGTCATTGGGACGGAAAGTGAGGTGAAATGTTCTGAACAGGGGCACAGACAGCAAAACAAATGTTACAGGGGTGATAACCCTTACCTATGTTTTCCAAAAAGTTTAAAAATAGATTTTTGGTCTGGAGCTACACTTCAACAATGTACCTGTTCAAAATTACAAACAGACTCTACATAAGAACAAACCTACAGTCCCTGTCTTGTATGCACCGCCTGTATAGGGCTGTTCAGAGTATATAGGGCCTTTTTTATTTTATGTGCGGGGTTCCCCTTAATATCCATACAAGACCCAAAGGGGCTGGTAATGGGCTGGGGTAGGGGGGGGGTCATGGGGTAGCTATGCCATTTTTCTTAAAGAATTTCATCCATATTACCGGGACCAGACATTACATTAAAGCCGCAAGCAGTTTTAAATGGCTTTTTTTTCCTTTAGAAGTGTCATTTTGTGCAGGGACAGTTCTAAACACGGGAAACACGTGGCACTTCACAGGCATACTTTAGACACCCCCCAGGTACGATATTTAAAGGAATATTTGACTTTTTTTTTTTCACTTTATGCATCATTAAAATGACTGCTCCCGAAAAACGACCGTTTTTAAAACTTCTTTTTGCATTGATACATGTCCCCTGGTGCAGAACCCGGGTTCCCAAACCCTTTTTAGGACAATAACATGCATAATAGTTGTTATAATTAGCACTTTAGAATTCGAACGTTCGCATCCATTGTATTTAATAGGGTTCTAATGTTCGTTCGAACTTTCGGTCCGTTCGCGGGTTCTGGTGCGAACCGAACCCGGGGGTGTTCGGCTCATCACTAGCCACAACCCTTTTAAGCCAGTTGGGGGAGATAGAGGAGGCTAAAACAAAACCTGTCAGGGCAGTAGATAAGGTCAAGGCCAGACAGGAAGAATACAAGCAGAAAAGAACAGAGAAGAAACGGAATGGGGTAGAGAAGACAGAAGGTGAAGAGAAAACCAGGCTAGTTATTTCTAGGAAAGAAATGTGGGGGGACCTATTAAAGGCAGGAGTACCTAAAGATGAGATAGATGGCATTTCTACTGCAGAAATGCTGAAGAGGTGGAAACATTTAGTAGGGAAAACTGTCAGGGTTAGAAACACTACTCCTAGTGAAGATAACATCAGCCTAGACTTAGAGGAAACAGAACAGACCCCTCCTGTTAGCCCCAAACCAATTCCCAAAACTGAATATGAACCCAAACCCAAATCTCTTTATCCTGGGGAGGAGTTGGAGAGAATCAGAAAAGGGGATTGGGAGGCTCCTTATCCTTTATGAAGGGAAGGTGAGTCTCCTGTAATAGCAGCAAGGGCAGTGACAGCAGGAGACCGACGCCCATATGCACCTGTCACTGTATGGTGGGGGAAGTCATCTTCTCCTACACATGTAATGGCTTTAGTTGATAGCGGAGCTGAAGTTACACTTTTGCAAGGAAATCCTTCCCATCACAAAGGAGAAATGATTTATGTAGAAGGTTTGGGAGGGCAAACTACACCAGCAGTTAGGATACGGGTGAAATTGGCTATTGGCAAGGGATCAGGATTTATGACAAATGTTTTGATATCAGAGTTACCCGAAAATATTCTTGGGATGGATGTACTTCAAGGTCAGTCAATTCAGACTGAAATAGGTACATTCACAATCGGGTATCCTGATAAAGCGTATCTGGTAAGGGCGATGAAGGCTGTGGTCAGAGGTCATGCGAAATGGACCCCTGTCTACATTCCTCCACCAGAGAAGCCAGTCTGTCTCAAGCAGTACAGACTTCCTGGAGGCCACAAAGAAATTGGGGAGACTATTCAAGAACTGTATAGTGTAGGGATCCTTAGACCTGCTGTAAGTCCTTTCTCGTCTCTGGTGTTCCCAGTAAAGAAACCAGATGGGACATATAGAATGACTGTGGATTACAGAGGTCTAAACGAAGTGGCACCTCCATTGAAGTCAGCTGTACCAGATATGATCTCAATTGTTGAGAAAATTGCTAAAGATGCAGGAGAATATCATGCTGTGATAGACCTGGCTAATGTTTTCTTTTCAATTTTGATAGACCCAGAGTGTCAAGGCCAGTTTGCTATGGTGTGGGACGGCCGCCAGTACACTTTCACTGTCCTTCCGCAAGGCTATCTTCATTCTCCAACGATTTGTCATGGACTGATTGCCCGAGATTTAAGTACCCTGAATTTGAAAGTCGCTGTGTTTCACTACATTGATGACATCATGATCTCTGGGACAAAAGAAGATGTAACTGAAGCACTGCACCTGCTGATACAACACTTGGAGAACAGAGGGTGGGCTATCAACAGAGACAAAGTCCAAGGACCTGCCACAGAGGTGAAATTCCTAGGAATGATGTGGACTGGGCCACAGAGGAAGATTCCAGAGACAGTTGTGCAGACTATCCAGGCGCTGTTGCCCCCTACTACCGAAAAGGAGGCACAGAAGTTCATTGGAGTTGTGGGATTCTGGAGATCGTTCATCCCACATCTTGGACTGATATTGAGGCCTATATACAATGTTACCAGAAAAAAGACTGAGTTCTCATGGGGTTCAGAGCAGCGGACTGCATTCCTGGTTGCTAAAGAAGCTATTTTGCAGCATCAGGGATTGGGACCCGTGAGACAAGGAGTACCATTTCAGCTGGATGTAGTGGAGCAGAATGGTACCATATTTTGGAGTCTGTGGCAGCCAAATTAAAAGAAAGGACTGAGAGCAATACCTATTGGATTTTGGTCCAAACAACTGACAGGGGCACAGATGAGATACACGCCCCTAGAGAAGTACCTGTTTGGGACCTACACAGCACTTCAACATGTAGAGACCATTACAGAAAAGGACACAGTCACCATCCATACTGCATTGCCAATAGCAGGATGGGTGAGAGATAATGGACTGACCACCAGGGATGAGCCGAACACCTCCCTGTTCGGTTCGCACCAGAACCTGCGAACAGACAAAATGTTCGTGTGAACTTTAGAACCCTATTAAATACAATGGACTCGAACGTTCGAAATCTAAAGTGCTAATTATAAAGGCTTATATGCAAGTTATTGTCCTAAAAAGTGTTTGGGGACCCGGGTCCTGCCCCAGGGGACATGTATCAATGCAAAAAGAAGTTTTAAAAACGGCCGTTTTTTTGGGAGCAGTGATTTTAATAATGCTTAAAATGAAAAAATAAAAGTGAAATATTCCTTTAAATTTCGTACCTGGGGGGTGTGTATGATATGCATGTAAAGTCGCGCATGTTTCCCGTGCTTAGAACTGTCCCTGCACAAAGTGTCATTTTTGAAGGAAAAAAAGTCATTTAAAACTCACTCGCGGCTAATAATGAATTGTCGGCTTTTATCAATACATACAAAAGTCATTGATAAAAAAAAAAAAAAAGCGTGGGGGTCCCCCAGAATTCAATTACCAGGCCCTTCAGGTCTGGAATGGATATTAAGGGGAACCCCGCCGCAAATTTAAAAAAAAAATGGCGTGGGGTTCCCCCTAAATATCCATACCAGGCCCTTCAGATCTGGCATGAATTTTAAGGGGAACTCCACCCCAAATGAAAAAAAAATGGCGTGGAGTCCCCCCAAAAATCCATACCAGACCCTTATCCAAGCACGCAACCTGGCCGGCCGCAGGGGAAAAGGGGGGGACGAGAGCGGCCCCCCCTCCCTCCTGAACCGTACCAGGCCACATGATCTCAACATGGGGAGGATGTCCCCATGTTGATGGGGACAAGGGCCTCATCCCCACAACCCTTGCCCGGTGGTTGTGGGGGTCTGCGGGCGGGGGGCTTATCGGAATCTGGAAGACCCCTTTAACAAAGGGGACCCCCAGATCCCGGTCCCCCCCTATGTGAATTGGTAAGTGGTACATTGTACCCCTACCATTTCACGAAGAAAGCGTAAAAAAAAACAAAAAAAAACACACAAACACCTTGGAAAAAGTCATTTATTAAAAAAAAAAAAAACTTTCCAGCGGTGAAATCCAGTGTCCCGCGGCGATCCCGATGTCCAGCGCTGTCCGTCATTGGTTTTGCCTCAGCGGACCTGATGGGGAACTTCCTCCTCAGTGTTTTAAATGTATAGACCCGCCCCTTCTAAAGTTCCCCATCAGGTCAGCTCAGCGGACCAGATGCGGAACATGACAAGGGGCGGGTCTATACATGTAAATTTAAATTACACAGTGAAGGAAGTTCCCCGCTCAGGCCAATGACGTAGGCGGGTCCGACATACCGAGGGGGCGGACCTGATGGGGAACTTCTCTCACTGTGGTAATACATGTATAGACCCGCCCCTTGTCATGTTCCGCATCTGGTCCGCTGAGCGGACCTGATGGGGAACTTTAGAAGGGGCGGGTCTATACATTTAAAACACTGAGGAGGAAGTTCCCCATCAGGTCCGCTGAGGCAAAACCAATGACGGACAGCGCTGGACATCGGGATCGCTGCGGGACACTGGATTTCACCGCTGGAATGTTTTTTTTTAATTTTTTTAATTTTTTAATAAAGGACTTTTTCAAGGTGTTTGTGTGGTTTTTTTTACATTTTTTTTACGCTTTCTTTGTGAAATGGTAGGGGTACAATGTACCCCTTACCAATTTACATAGGGGGGGCGGGATCTGGGGGTCCCCTTTGTTAAAGGGGTCTTCCAGATTCCGATAAGCCCCCCGCCCGCAGACCCCCACAACCACCGGGCAAGGGTTGTGGGGATGAGGCCCTTGTCCCCATGTTGAGGGCATGTGGCCTGGTACAGTTCAGGAGGGAGGGGGGCCGCTCTCTCGTCCCCCCCTTTTCCCCTGCGGCCGGCCAGGTTGTGTGCTCGGATAAGGGTCTGGTATGGATTTTTGGGGGGACTCCACGCCATTTTTTTAAAATTTGGGGTGGAGTTCCCCTTAAAATCCATACCAGATCCGAAGGGCCTGGTATGGATATTTGGGGGAACCCCACGCCATTTTTTTTAAAATTTGCGGCGGGGTTCCCCTTAATATCCATTCTAGACCTGAAGGGCCTGGTAATTAAATTCTGGGGGACCCCCACGCTTTTTTTTTTTTTTTATCAATGACTTTTGTATGTATTGATAAAAGCCGACAATTCATTATTAGCCGCGAGTGAGTTTTAAAAGACTTTTTTTCCTTCAAAAATGAAATTTTTTGCAGGGACAGTTCTAAACACGGGAAACATGCGCCACTTTACATGCATATCATAGACACCCCCCAGGTACGAAATTTAAAGGAATATTTCACTTTTTTTGTTTCACTTTAAGCATTATTAAAATCACTGCTCCCGAAAAAACTGCCGTTTTTAAAACTTCTTTTTGCATTGATACATGTCCCCTGGGGCAGGACCCGGGTCCCCAAACACTTTTTAGGACAATAACTTGCATATAAGCCTTTATAATTAGCACTTTAGATTTCTCCCATAGACTTTTCGAATTTGCCGCGAACACCCCAATTTGTTCGCTGTTCGGCGAACGGGCGAACAGGCAATGTTCGAGTCGAACATGAGTTCGACTCGAACTCGAAGCTCATCCCTACTGACCACTAGGGCAGCTGTAGCCCAGAACCAGACACTGATGAAATGGAAGTGGTACCTTCAAGAAAGAGGGGGTATTGCAGCTGGGGATGTTAGAGACATTTCAAAACAGTTGGCAGGGCTTGTTACTTTTACCAGCACCCGGCCAGAAGAAGAAATTCCTGTGCTGCAGAGATCCCCCATTCAAGAGGCTCCACCCTTTGAGTCTCTGTCAGAAGACATGAAGGAGTCAGCGTGGTTCACTGATGGTTCAGCCATAATCACCTCGTCTGGACGTAAATGGACAGCAGCAGCCTACAACCTAAGTACAGACACAGTCCTGCAGGAGTCTGGAATCGGAGGGTCCAGTCAGTATGCAGAGTTGAAAGCTGTAGTGATGACTCTTCAGGAGGATCATTCTTCCCATGTCACTATCTACACTGACAGCTGGGCGGTTTTTAAAGGACTGACAACTTGGATGCCCACGTGGAAGTCCAATGAATGGATGATTCATGGAAAGGTGGTGTAGGGAGGCAAGAAAGTCTGGGACTACATCTGGAAGGAAGCTCACTCCCGCACCATAAAAGTGGGGCATGTTGATGCACATGTGCCCCTAGTACCAGACTTTGAGAACTATAACAGAGTTGCAGATGAAATCGCCAAAGTGAAGGCAGTTGTGGCTATTGATCCTGTTTTGATGAACTGGGCACACAAGCAATCTGGAAATTTGGGGCAGAAAGCAACATATGAATGGGCACAGCAGAGAGGATTGCCTATATCCATGGACATGATAAAGACTGTAATAGGGAACTGTACAGTGTGTGGAAAAGTGCGACAATGGCCATTGCAAAAGTACTCCACCGGGTCCATTAAGAGGGGTGAGAGGCCTGCAGAGATCTGGCAGATTGACTTCATTGGTCCCCTGTCCCGGGGAAACAACGGACTGAGATATTGTTGCACTGCAGTGGACACCTATTCAGGACTTATGCTTGTCCATCCTTGCAAACGTGCAGATCAAGCCGCAACGCTTCAACTGCTTCAGAAACTTGTCGTTGCTTATGGTTGTCCCAAACAAATCCAAAGTGATAACGGCTCACACTTCACCGGATCAACAGTACAGCAGTGGGCCAAAGATTCTGGAGTGTACTGGTTGTGCCACATCCCATACCATCCACAGGCAGCTGGTTTGATTGAAAGATACAACGAGCTATTGAAGGACCAGATACGCAAACTTACACCCACACATACACTAAGGGGGTGGGATCGGGTTCTCACACAGGCAGTCATGTTGTTAAATTCTAGGCCAATAGCCAAAAGCACACCATATGAGAGGATGGTAGGGGCTGAGGCACAGATTCCACAGCTGGAGTGCAGAGTTCAGTATTTATGTAAGGTTCCTGAAAGAACAGGGTTTAACAGATACCATGACAAAGAAACCAAAAGTGACATATCTGAAGCTGAAGCCTATCTAGCGTACAATGGAAAAGGTAACTGTTAGCGCAAACACAAAGTGCATAAGTAAATGGGGATATGGCAATGAGTCTGTTTAAAATAATAATGGTAACAGGCAGTTCAAGGGTTAAAAGGCAGATAATATGGCTGGTGGATGGCCGCTGCTGTCCTCAGAGAGCTGACTCTGTGGTAGACAAAAAAAGGTAGAGAAAACGGAAGCGCCAACTAAGTGCAGTATTAAAAGATTATTTTAATGACACAAATATCAATCACACTTACAGGAAAGGAAGCAAAGGAAGGCTCATCTGTAAAGATCCTGTAGTCCTCATCCCGGATCCATGGGCTGCACAGATGTAGAAGATGCAGCGTAGGAAACAGGAAATACAAAGGCTCATCTGTGTGTCAGTGGTCTGTAGGGAAGCTTCAGATCCAGATCCGTTTTTCTATGCAGAGATGGTAAACTGTAGTCGTTGTTGCTGCTCAGCCTGGAGCAGATCCTGTGGCCATCAGGAAGAAGCTGTGGCTGAGGTCACGGGTCACGGGATCACTTCCGGGGGAGGATTCCACAGAGTGAGAAGGGTTGGATTGGCAGGCTACGCGCTCGGAGTCACTGCTTCTTCTCCGAGCGCGTAGCCTGCCAATCCAACCCTTCTCACTCTGTGGAATCCTCCCCCGGAAGTGATCCCGTGACCCGTGACCTCAGCCACAGCTTCTTCCTGATGGCCACAGGATCTGCTCCAGGCTGAGCAGCAACAACGACTGCAGTTTACCATCTCTGCATAGAAAAACGGATCTGGATCTGAAGCTTCCCTACAGACCACTGACACACAGATGAGCCTTTGTATTTCCTGTTTCCTACTCTGCATCTTCTACATCTGTGCAGCCCATGGATCCGGGATGAGGACTACAGGATCTTTACAGATGAGCCTTCTTTTGCTTCCTTTCCTGTAAGTGTGATTGATATTTGTGTCATTAAAATAATCTTTTAATACTGCACTTAGGTGGCGCTTCCTTTTTCTCTACCCTTTTTTGAAGCCTATCTAGGAATGAGAGGGAATCTGGCAGGAAGGTTTGAAGTTATATTTGCATTGGCAGATGAGCTTCAAGACAGTGGCTGGGACTCTGACTGGTTAGTGAATACTTCTCAGCAAGAGTGGAAAGTGAGGCTACATAACATCAAACCTTCCAAAATAAACAGCAGTGATCTTCTGGGAAATATCAGTATATTTCCTCTCCTCCCTATTGATGTTCTTTGGGAGGGTCAGAGGTGCATACAGGCAGGTGGAAAAGTATTGGTCAGATATCCAGGCAAGAAGCCATTTAGAGGAGAGATTGTAGCTGAAGGGCCAGGATCTACTGTTTATGTATTGTTAGAAGGAACAGATAATCTGCTTTGTTTTCCACTCCACAGGCTGTCTCCGATTTGATCCATAGGAAGACCAGAGAAAAGTGGTTACATGATGGAAAGAATGACGGAAGATCGCAAGAGCTGTGGAGAGCAAGGCCTTTGATGTATTTCAAGCCTGGACTTATTTCTAAAGAACTTTAGAATGGACTTTCTAATGAACTATTATCCAAAGACTGAAAAACCTTCCCAGTGACAGAAATATGGGAGGGGTTGCATTTAAGGAAAATTCATGTGTAGAATGAGTTGTTAGTAATGAATAGATTTTCTGTGTAGTCTGAGAGAGAAAAAAAAAATCATAAGGTGGAATGTGTTGCGTTTGTTAAAAATATGATTTTTATTATATTACTCAGACATAGGATACATGGGACAATTTTACAATAGTAAATTGGTCAGATTACTGTCAGTCTTTTGGTTTGAGTAGATTTCTCAAACAAATGCTGTTTTCATACAATGGGGGTTAGATACCATTGTCGTATTATAGCTACAGTAAACAAGTAAGACATTACTTGTTTGAGATTTCTTTCAGCTCTCAAACTGAAAGAATGACTGTTAGATTACTGACAGGTTTGGTTTGAGTAGACAATAGGTAGATAGCATTGTTGTATTCAACAGCTACAGTAAACAGGTATGTTTGCTGTTGTTTGGTAACTCAGCCTGACACATAAAAGCAGGCATAAGCTAGGACACACACACACATCATGTTGCTGTAACATGAGAAGAAGCCACTCATGATAGAAGAAGAAGATGCCTGGTCACCAGCAATGGAGATTATGAACATAGCGTAATCGAAGTTAAGTAACCTTTAAATGTATTTGTACTGTTATAGACCATAGGCTGTTCATTTGCTAGGCATTTTGCTTGTTATAGAGATCTGTCAGTCTTGTATTGTAGTCCTAATATTGTAAAAGTTTTGTATGTACAGCATCTTTGTATAGTAAAAGCACATTTACACACTGCAGAAGTCTCAGCTTCCTTGTTATACCACAGAGTAACCTTGCTAGATAGACGCAAGCAAAACACCTCCTCATCGCAGTTATGATTGTCCCATTGACCTCTTGCCTGACACTACGCCTCCTCGAGGGAGAGTCTTTCCACTGTCTGAGCCAGAGAATCTTGCTTTGCAAGAATACATCCAGGAAAACCTAGCTAAGGGTTTCATCCGTCCCTCCACTTCTCCCGCAGGCACAGAATGCTTCTTTGTCCCAAAGAAGGATGGGGGACTAAGGCTTTGTGTTGATTACAGAGGTCTAAATAAAATAACTGTTCCCAATCGGTACCCTCTTCCTCTCATCACAGAGTTGTTCTCCCAAATCCAGGGAGCAAAAATCTTCTACAAACTGGACTTAAGGGGAGCCTATAATCTAGTGCGCATCCGTGCAGGAGATGAATGGAAGACAGCCTTTAACACCAATGATGGCCATTACGAATGTCTTGTCATGCCTTTCGGTCTCAGGAATGCACCAGCTGTCTTTCAAAACTTTATGAATGACATTTTCCGTGACCTATTGGGTCGCTTCATGCTTGTATACTTAGATGATATTTTGAAATACTCTCCCAATCTTGAAACACATCAGAGGCACATCTGCTCAGTATTGGCCCGATTAAAGGCTCATTCCCTTTTTGTTAAGCCCGAAAAATGTTTATTTCATGTCAAACAAGTACCTTTCCTGGGCTACCTAATCTCTGATACAGGCCTAACCATGGATCCAGCCAAGATTCAAGCCATTTTGGACTGGGCACCACCTTCAGACCTGAAAGCAGTTCAGCGCTTCCTGGGCTTTGCAAATTTCTATCGGAAATTCATTAAGAACTTTGCCACCATTGCACATCCCATCACCTCTCTCACCAGGAAGACTCAGACTAAGTTTAAATGGACTACTGAAGCCCAGGCGGCCTTCACTCAGTTAAAGCAAGCCTTTACCTCTGCACCAATTCTATGCCATCCTGTTCCTGAGCTGCCTTTTATTGTGGAGGTAGATGCATCTGAATAGGGGTGGGGGCGCTTCTATCACAAAAAAATCCTGTAAATGCTGCCATCCACCCCTGTGCCTTCCTGTCCCGTAAACTTTCCCCAGCAGAGCGCAATTATGATATAGGCAACAGAGAACTGTTAGCCATAAAGCTAGCTTTGGAGGAATGGGGACATTGGCTGGAGGGAGCTCGCTATCCATTCATAGTTCTGACTGATCACAAAAACCTTGAATACATCCGTTCTGCTAAAAGACTGAACTCACGTCAAGCCAGGTGGTCATTGTTCTTCTCCAGATTTGACTTTACAATTTCTTATTTACCAGGGCCAAAAAACATTCAAGCTGACGCCTTGTCTCGCAGCTTTTTATCAGAGTCTCCACCTCCGCTTCCTCCACAACCCATTATCTCTGAGGATAGGATTTTGGCTTTCACCCAGACTGACATCTCTGAGGCCTTGTTACCTGCACAGGCTGAAGCCCCTCCCTCCACTCCCTCTGGTATGCTTTTTGTGCCCGTAGCTGTTCGTTTGCAGGTATTACAGCAGGTACATGCATCAAAACCTGCAGCACATCCGGGGTTTAGACAAACTTTTGAGATTATCTCTCGCAATCTCTGGTGGCCATCGATTAGGCAGGATGTGTTAGCCTTTGTCCAGGCCTGTGAAGTTTGTGCCAGAAGCAAGGGCAGAACCTCTAAGCCCCCCGGTCTCCTACGTCCTCTACCAATACCTACCTGTCCCTGGACCCATTTATCTATGGACTTTATCACTGACTTGCCTCCGTCCCAGGGATGTTCCACGATCTGGGTGGTGGTAGACAGGTTCAGTAAGATGGCCCACTTTGTTCCGCTTCCGAAACTGCCATCTGCTAAAGAACTGGCATCTTTATTCATTAAACATGTTTTCAGGCTCCATGGGGCACCAATTAACATTGTCTCAGACCGTGGCTCTCAGTTTATAGCCCAGTTTTGGAAGGCCCTTTGCTCTCAGTTGGGGATTAAGTTATCGTATTCTTCAGCATATCATCCTGAGACAAATGGCCAAACAGAAAGGACTAATCAGACTCTAGAGAAGATGGTACGTTGTCTGATGGCCAATGATGAGGTGGAGTGGGTCAACATCCTTCCATGGGCAGAGTTTGCCTTTAATAATTGTGCCAACTCATCTACAGGGACCTCTCCTTTTTTCTGTGTTTACGGGTAGCATCCTCGTGTGTGCTCCTTTGATCTTCCACCCTCTGATGTTCCAGATGCCAACACCACGATTGAAAATTTCTCCAAAATCTGGTCCGATGTTAATCGTGCTATTTCTCGCTCTGTGCAGGCTTTTAAGAAAATGGCTGACAAGAGGGCGCTCAAAGGAACCAGGATATAAAGTTGGTGACAAAGTGTGGCTATCATCTAGGAATCTGTCCCTGCATGTTCCATCTAAAAAAATTGGCCCAAAATTCATCGGGCCCTATGAAATATCAGAGATTGTTAATCCTGTGTCCTATAGATTAAAACTTCCCCCATCCATGCGCATTCCAAATGTCTTTCATGTTTCATTGTTGAAACCTGTTCATTCCAGCCTCCAAGTAAATGAACCAGAACCTGTGGATGTGTTGGATAGTCAGGAATATGAAGTGACATTTATTCTTGATTCCAGACGAGTACGCAATTACTTTCAATATCTCGTTCATTGGAAAGGTTTCGGCCCAGAGAATCGTTCCTGGGTCCCAGCTCGTGATCTTCATGCTGACCGACTTAAGAAGAAGTTCCATCTTCGTTATCCAAGTAAGCCTGGGGGTGCAGGAGCAACCCCTCGAGAAAGGGGGGTACTGTCCGTACTAGGATCCCTTTAGGACAACTCACTTGAAACAGCCTTTGCCTGGGAAACAACAGTGATTGGCCAGCTCACCTTTAAATCACCTGCATCATCATCCAATCAGTGTTCGTGATTAGGGATGAGCTTCGTGTTCGAGTCGAACATACGTTCGACTCGAACATCGGCTGTTCGATCGTTCGACGAAGATCGAACGATTTGGGCCGTTCGCGCCAAATTCGAGTGACGCGAACGGCCCACAATGCACTACGCCATCGCAGTGTCATCCAGGCGCTGTGATTGGCCAAGCATGCACTGTGACCCCGCATGCTTGGCCAATCACAGCGCCGGCAGCGAGGAGAGCAATGATTGGCCACAGGCAGGATGCCTGTGGCCAATTATTGCTGAGGGTGTTTAGTACACGCCCCACACTATAAAAGGCCGCCAGCACGGCGGCCTAGTGTAGTGTGTTCCGGAGCAGGGAAAGAGAAGCATAGGCAGGGACAGTGACATTTATTTTTTCTTGCTTAACCTGGATTCCTTTAGTTTAGGGAAAGAGAAGGATAGGTAGGGAGAGTGTCAGTGTGTTTTACTGTGTGAATCCTTGTTTCTAGGGACAGGGAAGGACAGTGAGGGAATTCTCCTTGTGCTATAGTGTGCTTTAAAAAAACATTTTTTCTAGGGACAGAAAACTATAGGTAGGGAGAGTGTCAGTGTGTTTTACTGTGCGAATCCTTGTTTCTAGGGACAGGGAAGGACAGTGAGGGAATTCTCCTTGTGCTATAGTGTGCTTTAAAAAAACATTTTTTCTAGGGACAGAAAACTATAGGTAGGGAGAGTGTCAGTGTGTTTTACTGTGCGAATCCTTGTTTCTAGGGACAGGGAAGGACAGTGAGGGAATTCTCCTTGTGCTATAGTGTGCTTTAAAAAAACATTTTTTCTAGGGACAGAAAACTATAGGTAGGGAGAGTGTCAGTGTGTTTTACTGTGCGAATCCTTGTTTCTAGGGACAGGGAAGGACAGTGAGGGAAATTCTCCTTGTGCTATAGTGTGCTTTAAAAAAACATTTTTTCTAGGGACAGAAAACTATAGGTAGGGAGAGTGTCAGTGTGTTTTACTGTGCGAATCCTTGTTTCTAGGGACAGGGAAGGACAGTGAGGGAAATTCTCCTTGTGCTATAGTGTGCTTTAAAAAAACATTTTTTCTAGGGACAGAAAACTATAGGTAGGAAGAGTGTCAGTTTCTTTCACTGTGATAATCCTTGTTTCTAGGGACAGGGAAGGACAGTGAGGGAAATTCTCCTTGTGCTATAGTGTGCTTTAAAAAAACATTTTTTCTAGGGACAGAAAACTATAGGTAGGAAGAGTGTCAGTTTCTTTCACTGTGATAATCCTTGTTTCTAGGGACAGGGAAGGACAGTGAGGGAAATTCTCCTTGTGCTATAGTGTGCTTTAAAAAAACATTTTTTCTAGGGACAGAAAACTATAGGTAGGAAGACTGTCAGTTTCTTTCACTGTGATAATCCTTGTTTCTAGGGACAGGGAAGGACAGTGAGGGAAATTCTCCTTGTGCTATAGTGTGCTTTAAAAAAACATTTTTTCTAGGGACAGAAAACTATAGGTAGGAAGAGTGTCAGTTTCTTTCACTGTGATAATCCTTGTTTCTAGGGACAGGGAAGGACAGTGAGGGAAATTCTCCTTGTGCTATAGTGTGCTTTAAAAAAACATTTTTTCTAGGGACAGAAAACTATAGGTAGGGAGAGTGTCAGTGTGTTTTACTGTGCGAATCCTTGTTTCTAGGGACAGGGAAGGACAGTGAGGGAATTCTCCTTGTGCTATAGTGTGCTTTAAAAAAACATTTTTTCTAGGGACAGAAAACTATAGGTAGGGAGAGTGTCAGTGTGTTTTACTGTGCGAATCCTTGTTTCTAGGGACAGGGAAGGACAGTGAGGGAATTCTCCTTGTGCTATAGTGTGCTTTAAAAAAACATTTTTTCTAGGGACAGAAAACTATAGGTAGGGAGAGTGTCAGTGTGTTTTACTGTACGAATCCTTGTTTCTAGGGACAGGGAAGGACAGTGAGGGAATTCTCCTTGTGCTATAGTGTGCTTTAAAAAAACATTTTTTCTAGGGACAGAAAACTATAGGTAGGGAGAGTGTCAGTGTGTTTTACTGTGCGAATCCTTGTTTCTAGGGACAGGGAAGGACAGTGAGGGAATTCTCCTTGTGCTATAGTGTGCTTTAAAAAAACATTTTTTCTAGGGACAGAAAACTCTAGGTAGGGAGAGTGTCAGTGTGTTTTACTGTGCGAATCCTTGTTTCTAGGGACAGGGAAGGACAGTGAGGGAATTCTCCTTGTGCTATAGTGTGCTTTAAAAAAACATTTTTTCTAGGGACAGAAAACTCTAGGTAGGGAGAGTGTCAGTGTGTTTTACTGTGCGAATCCTTGTTTCTAGGGACAGGGAAGGACAGTGAGGGAATTCTCCTTGTGCTATAGTGTGCTTTAAAAAAACATTTTTTCTAGGGACAGAAAACTATAGGTAGGGAGAGTGTCAGTGTGTTTTACTGTGCGAATCCTTGTTTCTAGGGACAGGGAAGGACAGTGAGGGAATTCTCCTTGTGCTATAGTGTGCTTTAAAAAAACATTTTTTCTAGGGACAGAAAACTATAGGTAGGGAGAGTGTCAGTGTGTTTTACTGTGCGAATCCTTGTTTCTAGGGACAGAGAAGGACAGTGAGGGAAATTCTCCTTGTGCTATAGTGTGCTTTAAAAAAACATTTTTTCTAGGGACAGAAAACTATAGGTAGGGAGAGTGTCAGTGTGTTTTACTGTGCGAATCCTTGTTTCTAGGGACAGGGAAGGACAGTGAGGGAATTCTCCTTGTGCTATAGTGTGCTTTAAAAAAACATTTTTTCTAGGGACAGAAAACTATAGGTAGGGAGAGTGTCAGTGTGTTTTACTGTGCGAATCCTTGTTTCTAGGGACAGGGAAGGACAGTGAGGGAATTCTCCTTGTGCTATAGTGTGCTTTAAAAAAACATTTTTTCTAGGGACAGAAAACTATAGGTAGGGAGAGTGTCAGTGTGTTTTACTGTGCGAATCCTTGTTTCTAGGGACAGAGAAGGACAGTGAGGGAAATTCTCCTTGTGCTATAGTGTGCTTTAAAAAAACATTTTTTCTAGGGACAGAAAACTATAGGTAGGGAGAGTGTCAGTGTGTTTTACTGTGCGAATCCTTGTTTCTAGGGACAGGGAAGGACAGTGAGGGAATTCTCCTTGTGCTATAGTGTGCTTTAAAAAAACATTTTTTCTAGGGACAGAAAACTATAGGTAGGGAGAGTGTCAGTGTGTTTTACTGTGCGAATCCTTGTTTCTAGGGACAGGGAAGGACAGTGAGGGAAAGTCTCCTTGTGCTATAGTGTGCTTTAAAAAAACATTTTTTCTAGGGACAGAAAACTATAGGTAGGAAGACTGTCAGTTTCTTTCACTGTGATAATCCTTGTTTCTAGGGACAGGGAAGGACAGTGAGGGAAATTCTCCTTGTGCTATAGTGTGCTTTAAAAAAACATTTTTTCTAGGGACAGAAAACTATAGGTAGGAAGAGTGTCAGTTTCTTTCACTGTGATAATCCTTGTTTCTAGGGACAGGGAAGGACAGTGAGGGAAATTCTCCTTGTGCTATAGTGTGCTTTAAAAAAACATTTTTTCTAGGGACAGAAAACTATAGGTAGGAAGAGTGTCAGTTTCTTTCACTGTGATAATCCTTGTTTCTAGGGACAGGGAAGGACAGTGAGGGAAATTCTCCTTGTGCTATAGTGTGCTTTAAAAAAACATTTTTTCTAGGGACAGAAAACTATAGGTAGGAAGAGTGTCAGTTTCTTTCACTGTGATAATCCTTGTTTCTAGGGACAGGGAAGGACAGTGAGGGAAATTCTCCTTGTGCTATAGTGTGCTTTAAAAAAACATTTTTTCTAGGGACAGAAAACTATAGGTAGGAAGAGTGTCAGTTTCTTTCACTGTGATAATCCTTGTTTCTAGGGACAGGGAAGGACAGTGAGGGAAATTCTCCTTGTGCTATAGTGTGCTTTAAAAAAACATTTTTTCTAGGGACAGAAAACTATAGGTAGGAAGAGTGTCAGTTTCTTTCACTGTGATAATCCTTGTTTCTAGGGACAGGGAAGGACAGTGAGGGAAATTCTCCTTGTGCTATAGTGTGCTTTAAAAAAACATTTTTTCTAGGGACAGAAAACTATAGGTAGGGAGAGTGTCAGTGTGTTTTACTGTGCGAATCCTTGTTTCTAGGGACAGGGAAGGACAGTGAGGGAATTCTCCTTGTGCTATAGTGTGCTTTAAAAAAACATTTTTTCTAGGGACAGAAAACTATAGGTAGGGAGAGTGTCAGTGTGTTTTACTGTGCGAATCCTTGTTTCTAGGGACAGGGAAGGACAGTGAGGGAATTCTCCTTGTGCTATAGTGTGCTTTAAAAAAACATTTTTTCTAGGGACAGAAAACTATAGGTAGGAAGAGTGTCAGTTTCTTTCACTGTGATAATCCTTGTTTCTAGGGACAGGGAAGGACAGTGAGGGAAATTCTCCTTGTGCTATAGTGTGCTAAAGCATTCCTCATCAACCATCTTTGAAATCCTTGTTTTTTGGACAGTCAGGGAAATTGTCGTTGTGCTATTCTGTGCAAAAGCAATCATCCTCAACCATATTTAGAAATCCTTAAGTAAAGGGACAGAGAAGGACACCTGAAGGTAGCCCTTATTGCTTTTTTCCCATCTCCCTGCAGGCCATCTATTAGAATGTCTGGAAGGCAAACAAGGAGAGGCAGACAGTCAGGAGGCAATAAAAGAGGGCAAGCAGGCTCTGTGTCTGGGGGCAACAGTGCTGGTCGTGGACGCGGTGCATTGTCATCAGCACATGGCCATGGGACACGCTTGTCCTTCTTTTCGGCAGCTGGACATGTTGAGCCACATCATGCCGAAGACTTGGTAGAGTGGATGACCAAGCCCTCCTCCTCCTCCTCATCCTCTCTCACCCAGGCTCAGGGTACTGGCAAAGCAGCTGCCAAAGCGTCCTCTTCCCTGGTATCAATGTCAGACTCATCATCAGTCACTCCTTCCCTAGACCCACCATGTCCTCCTCCTGAGGAGTCCCCCGAACTGTTTGAGCACAGTGTCGGGTACATGCTCCAGGAGGATGCCCAGCGTTTCGAAGGGTCTGATGATGAAACCCAGCTACAGGAAGGCAGTAGCGTGAGAGCAGACAGAGGGGATGCTCAAGAAGGACACCAATCTGGCAGTCATGTTCCAGCAGCTGCAGCATACTGCCAGATTGGCTCCAGTGATGAGGAGGGAGGGGATGATGAGGTCACTGACTCCACGTGGGTGCCTAATAGGAGAGAGGAGGAGGAGGAGGATGAGGAGGAGGCACATCTCCAACGAGGCAGGATGCCCTTTGGTGGCCAGCGTAAGGGCAGTACACCGACGGAATCACACCGCAGAGCTCCGCCTGTGCAGGGCGCTGCCTCTGCCCGTCATTCAAAAAGTTCTTTGGTGTGGGCCTTTTTTGAGGCTAGTGCATCAGATCGCACAGCTGCTGTTTGCAACATATGTCTCAAGCGTATATCGCGTGGCCAAAACATCAGCCGCTTGGGTACCACATGCCTGACCAGACATATGTTGACCTGCCATGCAGCTCGTTGGCAAGCCTACCTCAAAGACCCACACCAAAGAACAAAGCGGACCTCTCCTTGCACCGCATCAGCTGGGATCTCCAACCCCACTATAACTTCAGTCCTCTCTGAAACATGCACTGAGAGGAATGAAGGTGTAGAATTAGGTGTGTCACAGCCAAGTACTTGCGGCCACTCTGCTAGCAGTACACCGACGTCCGATTCTAGCAGGCAAATTTCCCTGCCCCAGCTGCTGGACCGTCAAAAGAAGTTCACTCCCAGCCATCCACATGCCCAGCGGTTGAATGCTAGCTTGGCTAAATTGCTAGCGCTTCAACTGCTGCCTTTTCAGTTGGTAGACTCGGCCCCCTTCCGTGAGTTTGTGCAATGTGCGGTTCCTCAGTGGCAGGTTCCCAAACGCCACTTTTTCTCACGGAAGGCTATTCCGGCTCTCTACCGGCATGTGGAAGGCAATGTCTTGGCCTCGCTGGACAGGGCGGTCAGCGGTAAGGTGCATATTACCGCTGACTCATGGTCCAGCAGGCATGGACAGGGACGTTACCTTTCTTTCACGGCCCATTGGGTCACTCTTTTGGCAGCTGGGAAGGATGCAGGACAAGGTGCAGTAGTGTTGGAGGTTGTTCCACCGCCACGCCTCCAAAATGCTACTACTGGTTGTGACACACCTCTCTCCTCCACCCCCTCCTCTTCTTCTTCCTCCATGGCCTCTTCCTGTGGTTTGTCCTATGAACCAGCGGTGCTCCGTAGCCGTTCAAGGGGCTACGCAAGTACGCAGGCAAAAAGATGCCATGCCGTGCTTGCGCTGGTGTGTTTGGGGGACAGAAGCCACACTGGGGCAGAGGTCCTGTCTGCTCTGCAGGGCCAGGCCGAGAGGTGGTTGACGCCACGCCACCTTAAGCCAGGAATGGTGGTTTGCGACAATGGCACCAACCTCCTCTCCGCCCTCCGACAGGGACAACTGACCCATGTGCCCTGTGTGGCTCACGTCCTTAACCTGGTGGTGCAGCGGTTCTTGGGCAGGTACCCGGGCTTACAGGATGTCCTGAGGCAGGCCAGGAAAGTCTGTGTGCATTTCCGCAGGTCTTATAATGCCAGTGCTCGCCTGGCTGAGCTGCAAAAGGAGTTGAACCTGCCCAAGAACCGCCTTATATGTGACATGCCCACCAGGTGGAACTCAACGTTGGCCATGCTGCAGCGGCTGCACACGCAGCAGAGGGCCATCAATGAGTACCTGTGCGACTACGGCACCAGGACAGGGTCAGGGGAGCTTGGTTTTTTTTCTCCACGCCAGTGGGGCATGATCAGGGATGCATGCACTGTCCTGGCACCATTTGAGGAGGCCACGAGGATGGTGAGCAGTGACAGTGCATGCATCAGTGACACTGTACCTCTTGTCCACCTGTTGGAGCACACGCTGCGTGGAATAATGGACAGGGCACTTGAGGCAGAACAGAGGCAGGAAGAGGAGGACTTCCTTGCCTCTCAAGGCCCCCTTTACCCAGACAGTGTTCCTTCTGTCCCACCCATCGTACAGGAAGAGGAGGAGGAGGAGGAGGAGGAGGATTGTGTCAGCATGGAGGTGGAGGCTGGCACTCAGCATCATCAGCAGCAGTCTTTTAGGGATGATTTACAGTCCCAAGAAACCAGTGGACTTGTACGTGGCTGGGAGGAGGTGGCTGCGGATCATGTCGTCCTTAGTGACCCAGAGGACTCCGGAGCGAATGCCTCAGCAAACCTACGCTGCATGGCCTCCCTGATCCTGCAAAGTCTGCGGAAGGATCCTCGTATTCTTCGGATCAAGGAGAGGGACCATTACTGGCTGGCCACTCTCCTTGATCCACGGTACAAGGGTAAGGTTGCGGACCTTATGTTACCGTCGCAGAGGGAGCAGAGGATGAGACAACTCCGGGAGGCCTTGCAGAAAGGTCTGTGCAACGCGTTCCCAGAGACTGGGAGGTTACAAACTCCTGGTCCTGGACAACGAGTTGCTGAGGCTTCGGCCAGTCAAAGAAGGAGCGGTGGGGAAGGTGGCCGTCTGACCGATGCGTTCAGACAATTCTTTAGTCCGCAGCCCCAAAGTATGATCGGTTCCAGCAACCATCGCCAGCGTCTGATAAACATGGTGCAGGAATATCTAGGGGCAAGGTCAGACTTGGACACCTTCCCCACCGAAAATCCTCTGGCTTACTGGGTCTTGAGGATGGATCACTGGCCAGAGCTTGCACAGTATGCAATTGAGCTACTGGCCTGTCCTGCATCCAGCGTTCTTTCGGAACGCACATTCAGTGCTGCTGGAGGATTTGTCACGGATCACAGGGTGCGCCTGTCCACCGACTCGGTTGATCGACTGACTTTCATCAAGATGAACCAGTCTTGGATCACCACCAGCTACCACACACCTGATGCTGATATAACAGACTAATTGATTTTAACATGTCACATCCCTTCAAGACTGATGCTGATGCTGAGTGCCTGTGCTGTTATGTTGACTGGCTATCCTCCTCCTCCGAGTCCTCAATGATACGATTGATGATGATAGCTTGGAAGATCATTTTTGTTTATGGGTGCCGCCACCAGTGGCTAAGGCCCAATTTTTCAGCCCCTGTTTTACAGGGGCGTGTAATTACAATTTTTTTAGCAATAATTTGCCATAGGGCTCATTGCTGTGCTCCAAGTACAGTATCTGAGAGGGGTTGGAGTGTTGTGGCACCAGTGCCTAAGGCCCAATTTTTCAGCCCCTGTTTAACAGGGGCGTGTCATTACAATTTTTGAAGCAATACTTTGCAACAGGGCTCATTGCTGTGCTCCAAGTACAGTATCTGTGAGGGGTTGTAGTGTTGTGCCACCAGTGCCTAAGGCCCAATTTTTCAGCCCCTGTTCAACAGGGGCATGCAATTACAATTCTTGATCTAATAATTCACAGCAGGGCACATTCATGCACCCACCAAGAGTAACTCTGAGGGCTTACAGTGTTGTGGCAACGCCACCACCACCACCACCACGAAAGGCCCAATTTTTCAGCCCCTGTTCAAAAGGGGCATGTAATTACAATTCTTGATCTAATAATTCACAGCAGGGCCCATTCCTGCACCCACCAAGAGTAACTCTGAGGGCTTACAGTGTTGTGGCAACACCACCACCACCACCACCACCACGAAAGGCCCAATTTTTCAGCCCCTGTTCAACAGGGGCATGCAATTACAATTCTTGATCTAATAATTCACAGCAGGGCCCATTGCTGCACCCACCAAGAGTAACTCTGAGGGCTTACAGTGTTGTGGCAACGCCACCACCACCACGAAAGGCCCAATTTTTCAGCCCCTGTTCAAAAGGGGCATGTAATTACAATTCTTGATCTAATAATTCACAGCAGGGCCCATTCCTGCACCCACCAAGAGTAACTCTGAGGGCTTACAGTGTTGTGGCAACACCACCACCACCACCACCACCACGAAAGGCCCAATTTTTCAGCCCCTGTTCAACAGGGGCATGCAATTACAATTCTTGATCTAATAATTCACAGCAGGGCCCATTGCTGCACCCACCAAGAGTAACTCTGAGGGCTTACAGTGTTGTGGCAACGCCACCACCACCACCACCACCACCACCACGAAAGGCCCAATTTTTCAGCCCCTGTTCAAAAGGGGCATGTAATTACAATTCTTGATCTAATAATTCACAGCAGGGCCCATTCCTGCACCCACCAAGAGTAACTCTGAGGGCTTACAGTGTTGTGGCAACACCACCACCACCACCACCACCACGAAAGGCCCAATTTTTCAGCCCCTGTTCAACAGGGGCATGCAATTACAATTCTTGATCTAATAATTCACAGCAGGGCCCATTGCTGCACCCACCAAGAGTAACTGTCAGGGCTTACAGTGTTGTGGCACCAGCACCACCATCAAAGGCCCAATTTTTACTACCACTGTTCAACAATTATATGTAATTAAAATTCCTGATATAATAGTTGACAGCAGGGCGTTCCAGCACCAACCAAGAGTAACTGTGAGTGCTTACAGTGTTGTGCCAACACCAACAACTAAGGGGCCTATTTCTGCAGAGTATATACGGCAGGTCCCTACTTTCAAACATCCAACTTACAAACGACTCCTACTTGCAAACGCAAGAAGACAACAGGAAGTGAGAGGAAATCTACCCCTTGGAAGGAAAATTCTCTCCTGTAAGAATTAATATGGGAGAAAGGTGTCTCCTCTGTACTGATGCTTTATCAGCAATCCTTGTTTCAAGAAAAACACCACATTTCAAAAACAGTTGTCATTGGGACGGAAAGTGAGGTGAAATGTTCTGAACAGGGGCACAGACAGCAAAACAAATGTTACAGGGGTGATAACCCTTACCTATGTTTTCCAAAAAGTTTAAAAATAGATTTTTGGGCTGGAGCTACACTTAAACAATGTACCTGTTCAAAATTACAAACAGATTCTACATAAGAACAAACCTACAGTCCCTGTCTTGTATGCACCGCCTGTATACGGCTGTTCAGAGTATATAGGGCCTTTTTTATTTTATGTGCGGGGTTCCCCTTAATATCCATACAAGACCCAAAGGGGCTGGTAATGGGCTGGGGTAGGGGGGGGGGGGTCATGGGGTAGCTATGCCATTTTTCTTAAAGATTTTCATCCATATTACCGGGACCAGACATTACATTAAAGCCGCAAGCAGTTTTAAATGGCTTTTTTTTCCTTTAGAAGTGTCATTTTGTGCAGGGACAGTTCTAAACACGGGAAACACGTGGCACTTCACAGGCATACTTTAGACACCCCCCAGGTACGATATTTAAAGGAATATTTGACTTTTTTTTTTCACTTTATGCATCATTAAAATGACTGCTCCCGAAAAACGACCGTTTTTAAAACTTCTTTTTGCATTGATACATGTCCCCTGGTGCACAACCCGGGTTCCCAAACCCTTTTTAGGACAATAACATGCATAATAGTTGTTATAATTAGCACTTTAGAATTCGAACGTTCGCATCCATTGTATTTAATAGGGTTCTAATGTTCGTACGAACTTTCGGTCCGTTCGCGGGTTCTGGTGCGAACCGAACCCGGGGGTGTTCGGCTCATCACTATTCGTGATAGAGTTACCTTTGTGTGCCACTGTTTGATACAGCTGATATGTGTATTTCGTGTATGACCCGGCTCGTTTGACCCTGCTTGCTCGCTTTTGATTCGGTACCGTTTGGACTCTTATCTACCTGTGTATGACCCAGCTTGCCTAGACTAGACTACGCTTTGCCTGATTCTACTGTAGTACTTCATCTGCAGCGGTGAACTACAAGCACCAGCCAACCTCCATCTGCAGCGGTGAACTACAAGCCCCAGCCAACATCCATCTGCAGCGGTGAACTACAAGCACCAGCTAACATCCACCTTCATCTGCAGCGGTGAACTACAAGTCCCAGCAGACCTGCTCATGGTATGTGCTCTTGTTCTTGAACTCTTTGCATAATCAGCACACCTGCACTGTTACCTGTTATCTGCTCCTAGCCTGACACTCATGCACTCCATGAGGTCTCTCTCATTTCCACTTCTGCAACCTTTCCCTTTCCTCTCCCTATTTCCATTGCACAGGAATGCACTATTTATGTAGGATGCTATCTGTTGGCCTAAACTAGCTTTAGACCTTGGGATTATGTCCTGAGTAGTGATGAGCCGAACACCCCCGGGTTCGGTTCGCACCAGAACCCGCGAACGGACCGAACATTCGTACGAACATTAGAACCCTATTAAATACAATGGATGCGAACGTTCGAATTCTAAAGTGCTAATTATAACGACTATTATGCATGTTATTGTCCTAAAAAGGGTTTGGGAACCCGGGTTCTTGAACAGGGGACATGTATCAATGCAAAAAGAAGTTTTAAAAACGGTCGTTTTTCGGGAGCAGTCATTTTAATGATGCATAAAGTGAAAAAAAAAAAGTCAAATATTCCTTTAAATATCGTACCTGGGGGGTGTCTAAAGTATGCCTATGAAGTGCCACGTGTTTCCCGTGTTTAGAACTGTCCCTGCACAAAATGACACTTCTAAAGGAAAAAAAAGCCATTTAAAACTGCTTGCGGCTTTAATGTAATGTCTGGTCCCGGTAATATGGATGAAAATCTTTAAGAAAAATGGCATAGCTACCCCATGACCCCCCCCCCTACCCCAGCCCATTACCAGCCCCTTTGGGTCTTGTATGGATATTAAGGGGAACCCCGCACATAAAATAAAAAAGGCCCTATATACTCTGAACAGCCGTATACAGGCGGTGCATACAAGACAGGGACTGTAGGTTTGTTCTTATGTAGAATCTGTTTGTAATTTTGAACAGGTACATTGTTTAAGTGTAGCTCCAGCCCAAAAATCTATTTTTAAACTTTTTGGAAAACATAGGTAAGGGTTATCACCCCTGTAACATTTGTTTTGCTGTCTGTGCCCCTGTTCAGAACATTTCACCTCACTTTCCGTCCCAATGACAACTGTTTTTGAAATGTGGTGTTTTTCTTGAAACAAGGATTGGTGATAAAGCATCAGTACAGAGGAGACACCTTTCTGCCATATTAATTCTTACAGGAGAGAATTTTCCTTCCTAGGGGTAGATTTCCTCTCACTTCCTGTTGTCTTCTTCCGTTTGCAAGTAGTAGTAGTTTGTAAGTTGGATGTTTGAAAGTAGGGACCTGCCGTATATACTCTGCAGAAATTGGCCCCTTAGGTGTTGGTGTTGGCACAACACTGAAAACACTCACAGTTATTCTTGGTTGGTGCTGGAACGCCCTGCTGTCAACTATTATATCAGGAATTGTAATTACATATAATTGTTGAACAGTGGTAGTAAAAATTGGGCCTTTGATGGTGGTGCTGGTGCCACAACACTGTAAGCCCTGACAGTTACTCTTGGTGGGTGCAGCAATGGGCCCTGCTGTGAATTATTAGATCAAGAATTGTAATTGCATGGCCCTGTTGAACAGGGGCTGAAAAATTGGGCCTTTCGTGGTGGTGGTGGTGGTGTTGCCACAACACTGTAAGCCCTCAGAGTTACTCTTGGTGGGTGCAGGAATGGGCCCTGCTGTGAATTATTAGATCAAGAATTGTAATTACATGCCCCTTTTGAACAGGGGCTGAAAAATTGGGCCTTTCGTGGTGGTGGTGGTGGTGGCGTTGCCACAACACTGTAAGCCCTCAGAGTTACTCTTGGTGGGTGCAGCAATGGGCCCTGCTGTGAATTATTAGATCAAGAATTGTAATTACATGCCCCTGTTGAACAGGGGCTGAAAAATTGGGCCTTAGGCACTGGTGGCACAACACTGCAACCCCTCACAGATACTGTACTTGGAGCACAGCAATGAGCCCTGTTGCAAAGTATTGCTTCAAAAATTGTAATTACACGCCCCTGTTAAACAGGGGCTGAAAAATTGGGCCTTAGCCACTGGTGGCGGCACCCATAAACAAAAATGATCTTCCAAGCTATCATCATCAATCGTATCATTGAGGACTCGGAGGAGGAGGATAGCCAGTCAACATAACAGCACAGCACTCAGCATCAGCATCAGTCTTGAAGGGATGTGACATGTTAAAATCAATTAGTCTGTTATATCAGCATCAGGTGTGTGGTAGCTGGTGGTGATCCAAGACTGGTTCATCTTGATGAAAGTCAGTCGATCAACCGAGTCGGTGGACAGGCGCACCCTGTGATCCGTGACAAATCCTCCAGCAGCACTGAATGTGCGTCCTGAAAGAACGCTGGATGCAGGACAGGCCAGTAGCTCAATTGCATACTGTGCAAGCTCTGGCCAGTGATCCATCCTCAAGACCCAGTAAGCCAGAGGATTTTCGGTGGGGAAGGTGTCCAAGTCTGACCTTGCCCCTAGATATTCCTGCACCATGTTTATCAGACGCTGGCGATGGTTGCTGGAACCGATCATACTTTGGGGCTGCGGACTAAAGAATTGTCTGAACGCATCGGTCAGACGGCCACCTTCCCCACCGCTCCTTCTTTGACTGACCGAAGCCTCAGCAACTCGTTGTCCAGGACCAGGAGTTTGTAACCTCCCAGTCTCTGGGAACGCGTTGCACAGACCTTTCTGCAAGGCCTCCCGGAGTTGTCTCATCCTCTGCTCCCTCTGCGACGGTAACATAAGGTCCGCAACCTTACCCTTGTACCGTGGATCAAGGAGAGTGGCCAGCCAGTAATGGTCCCTCTCCTTGATCCGAAGAATACGAGGATCCTTCCGCAGACTTTGCAGGATCAGGGAGGCCATGCAGCGTAGGTTAGCTGAGTCCTCTGGGTCACTAAGGACGACATGATCCGCAGCCACCTCCTCCCAGCCACGTACAAGTCCACTGGTTTCTTGGGACTGTAAATCATCCCTAAAAGACTGCTGCTGATGATGCTGAGTGCCAGCCTCCACCTCCATGCTGACACAATCCTCCTCCTCCTCCTCCTCCTCCTCCTCCTCTTCCTGTGCGATGGGTGGGACAGAAGGAACACTGTCTGGGTAAAGGGGGCCTTGAGAGGCAAGGAAGTCCTCCTCTTCCTGCCTCTGTTCTGCCTCAAGTGCCCTGTCCATTATTCCACGCAGCGTGTGCTCCAACAGGTGGACAAGAGGTACAGTGTCACTGATGCATGCACTGTCACAGCTCACCATCCTCGTGGCCTCCTCAAATGGTGCCAGGACAGTGCATGCATCCCTGATCATGCCCCACTGGCGTGGAGAAAAAAAAACAAGCTCCCCTGACCCTGTCCTGGTGCCGTAGTCGCACAGGTACTCATTGATGGCCCTCTGCTGCGCGTGCAGCCGCTGCAGCATGGCCAACGTTGAGTTCCACCTGGTGGGCATGTCACATATAAGGCGGTTCTTGGGCAGGTTCAACTCCTTTTGCAGCTCAGCCAGGCGAGCACTGGCATTATAAGATCTGCGGAAATGCACACAGACTTTCCTGGCCTGCCTCAGGACATCCTGTAAGCCCGGGTACCTGCCCAAGAACCGCTGCACCACCAGGTTAAGGACGTGAGCCACACAGGGCACATGGGTCAGTTGTCCCTGTCGGAGGGCGGAGAGGAGGTTGGTGCCATTGTCGCAAACCACCATTCCTGGCTTAAGCTGGCGTGGCGTCAACCACCTCTCGGCCTGGCCCTGCAGAGCAGACAGGACCTCTGCCCCAGTGTGGCTTCTGTCCCCCAAACACACCAGCGCAAGCACGGCATGGCATCTTTTTGCCTGCGTACTTGCGTAGCCCCTTGAACGCCTACGGAGCACCGCTGGTTCAGAGGAAAAAGCACAGGAAGAGGCCATGGAGGAAGAAGAAGAGGAGGGGGTGGAGGAGAGAGGTGTGTCACAACCACTAGTAGCATTTTGTAGGCGTGGCGGTGGAACAACCTCCAACACTACTGCACCTTGTCCTGCATCCTTCCCAGCTGCCAAAAGAGTGACCCAATGGGCCGTGAAAGAAAGGTAACGTCCCTGTCCATGCCTGCTGGACCATGAGTCAGCGGTAATATGCACCTTACCGCTGACCGCCCTGTCCAGCGAGGCCAAGACATTGCCTTCCACATGCCGGTAGAGAGCCGGAATAGCCTTCCGTGAGAAAAAGTGGCGTTTGGGAACCTGCCACTGAGGAACCGCACATTGCACAAACTCACGGAAGGGGGCCGAGTCTACCAACTGAAAAGGCAGCAGTTGAAGCGCTAGCAATTTAGCCAAGCTAGCATTCAACCGCTGGGCATGTGGATGGCTGGGAGTGAACTTCTTTCGACGGTCCAGCAGTTGGGGCAGGGAAATTTGCCTGCTAGAATCGGACGTCGGTGTACTGCTAGCAGAGTGGCCGCAAGTACTTGGCTGTGACACACCTAATTCTACACCTTCATTCCTCTCAGTGCATGTTTCAGAGAGGACTGAAGTTATAGTGGGGTTGGAGATCCCAGCTGATGCGGTGCAAGGAGAGGTCCGCTTTGTTCTTTGGTGTGGGTCTTTGAGGTAGGCTTGCCAACGAGCTGCATGGCAGGTCAACATATGTCTGGTCAGGCATGTGGTACCCAAGCGGCTGATGTTTTGGCCACGCGATATACGCTTGAGACATATGTTGCAAACAGCAGCTGTGCGATCTGATGCACTAGCCTCAAAAAAGGCCCACACCAAAGAACTTTTTGAATGACGGGCAGAGGCAGCGCCCTGCACAGGCGGAGCTCTGCGGTGTGATTCCGTCGGTGTACTGCCCTTACGCTGGCCACCAAAGGGCATCCTGCCTCGTTGGAGATGTGCCTCCTCCTCATCCTCCTCCTCTCTCCTATTAGGCACCCACGTGGAGTCAGTGACCTCATCATCCCCTCCTTCCTCATCACTGGAGCCAATCTGGCAGTATGCTGCAGCTGCTGGAACATGACTGCCAGATTGGTGTCCTTCTTGAGCATCCCCTCTGTCTGCTCTCACGCTACTGCCTTCCTGTAGCTGGGTTTCATCATCAGACCCTTCGAAACGCTGGGCATCCTCCTGGAGCATGTACCCAACACTGTGCTCAAACAGTTCGGGGGACTCCTCAGGAGGAGGACATGGTGGGTCTACAGAAGGAGTGACTGATGATGAGTCTGACATTGATACCAGGGAAGAGGACGCTTTGGCAGCTGCTTTGCCAGTACCCTGAGCCTGGGTGAGAGAGGATGAGGAGGAGGAGGAGGGCTTGGTCATCCACTCTACCAAGTCTTCGGCATGATGTGGCTCAACATGTCCAGCTGCCGAAAAGAAGGACAAGCGTGTCCCATGGCCATGTGCTGAAGACAATGCACCGCGTCCACGACCAGCACTGTTGCCCCCAGACACAGAGCCTGCTTGCCCTCTTTTATTGCCTCCTGACTGTCTGCCTCTCCTTGTTTGCCTTCCAGACATTCTAATGGATGGCCTGCAGGGAGATGGGAAAAAAGCAATAAGGGCTACCTTCAGGTGTCCTTCTCTGTCCCTTTACTTAAGGATTTCTAAATATGGTTGAGGATGATTGCTTTCGCACAGAATAGCACAATGACAATTTCCCTGACTGTCCAAAAAACAAGGATTTCAAAGATGGTTGATGAGGAATGTTTTAGCACAGTATAGCACAAGGAGAATTTCCCTCACTGTCCTTCCCTGTCCCTAGAAACAAGGATTAGCACAGTAAACCACAGTGACACTCTCGCTACCTATAGTTTACTGTCCCTAGAAAAAATGTTTTTTTAAAGATGGTTGATGATCAATGTTTTAGCACAGTATAGCACAAGGAGAATTTCCCTCACTGTCCTTCCCTTTCCCTAGAAACAAGGATTAGCACAGTAAAACACAGTGACACTCTCGCTACCTATAGTTTTCTGTCCCTAGAAAAAATGTTTTTTTAAAGATGGTTGATGATCAATGTTTTAGCACAGTATAGCACAAGGAGAATTTCCCTCACTGTCCTTCCCTGTCCCTAGAAACAAGGATTAGCACAGTAAAACACAGTGACACTCTCGCTACCTATTGTTTTCTGTCCCTAGAAAAAATGTTTTTTTAAAGATGGTTGATGATCAATGTTTTAGCACAGTATAGCACAAGGAGAATTTCCCTCACTGTCCTTCCCTGTCCCTAGAAACAAGGATTAGCACAGTAAACCACAGTGACACTCTCGCTACCTATAGTTTACTGTCCCTAGAAATTTTTTTTTTTAAAGATGGTTGATGATCAATGTTTTAGCACAGTATAGCACAAGGAGAATTTCCCTCACTGTCCTTCCCTGTCCCTAGAAACAAGGATTAGCACAGTAAAACACAGTGACACTCTCGCTACCTATAGTTTTCTGTCCCTAGAAAAAATGTTTTTTTAAAGATGGTTGATGATCAATGTTTTAGCACAGTATAGCACAAGGAGAATTTCCCTCACTGTCCTTCCCTGTCCCTAGAAACAAGGATTAGCACAGTAAACCACAGTGACACTCTCGCTACCTATAGTTTACTGTCCCTAGAAAAAATGTTTTTTTAAAGATGGTTGATGATCAATGTTTTAGCACAGTATAGCACAAGGAGAATTTCCCTCACTGTCCTTCCCTGTCCCTAGAAACAAGGATTAGCACAGTAAACCACAGTGACACTCTCGCTACCTATAGTTTACTGTCCCTAGAAAAAATGTTTTTTTAAAGATGGTTGATGATCAATGTTTTAGCACAGTATAGCACAAGGAGAATTTCCCTCACTGTCCTTCCCTGTCCCTAGAAACAAGGATTAGCACAGTAAACCACAGTGACACTCTCGCTACCTATAGTTTACTGTCCCTAGAAAAAATGTTTTTTTAAAGATGGTTGATGATCAATGTTTTAGCACAGTATAGCACAAGGAGAATTTCCCTCACTGTCCTTCCCTGTCCCTAGAAACAAGGATTAGCACAGTAAACCACAGTGACACTCTCGCTACCTATAGTTTACTGTCCCTAGAAAAAATGTTTTTTTAAAGATGGTTGATGATCAATGTTTTAGCACAGTATAGCACAAGGAGAATTTCCCTCACTGTCCTTCCCTGTCCCTAGAAACAAGGATTAGCACAGTAAAACACAGTGACACTCTCGCTACCTATTGTTTTCTGTCCCTAGAAAAAATGTTTTTTTAAAGATGGTTGATGATCAATGTTTTAGCACAGTATAGCACAAGGAGAATTTCCCTCACTGTCCTTCCCTGTCCCTAGAAACAAGGATTAGCACAGTAAACCACAGTGACACTCTCGCTACCTATAGTTTACTGTCCCTAGAAAAAATGTTTTTTTAAAGATGGTTGATGATCAATGTTTTAGCACAGTATAGCACAAGGAGAATTTCCCTCACTGTCCTTCCCTGTCCCTAGAAACAAGGATTAGCACAGTAAAACACAGTGACACTCTCGCTACCTATAGTTTTCTGTCCCTAGAAAAAATGTTTTTTTAAAGATGGTTGATGATCAATGTTTTAGCACAGTATAGCACAAGGAGAATTTCCCTCACTGTCCTTCCCTGTCCCTAGAAACAAGGATTAGCACAGTAAACCACAGTGACACTCTCGCTACCTATAGTTTACTGTCCCTAGAAAAAATGTTTTTTAAAGATGGTTGATGATCAATGTTTTAGCACAGTATAGCACAAGGAGAATTTCCCTCACTGTCCTTCCCTGTCCCTAGAAACAAGGATTAGCACAGTAAACCACAGTGACACTCTCGCTACCTATAGTTTACTGTCCCTAGAAAAAATGTTTTTTTAAAGATGGTTGATGATCAATGTTTTAGCACAGTATAGCACAAGGAGAATTTCCCTCACTGTCCTTCCCTGTCCCTAGAAACAAGGATTAGCACAGTAAACCACAGTGACACTCTCGCTACCTATAGTTTACTGTCCCTAGAAAAAATGTTTTTTTAAAGATGGTTGATGATCAATGTTTTAGCACAGTATAGCACAAGGAGAATTTCCCTCACTGTCCTTCCCTGTCCCTAGAAACAAGGATTAGCACAGTAAACCACAGTGACACTCTCGCTACCTATAGTTTACTGTCCCTAGAAAAAATGTTTTTTTAAAGATGGTTGATGATCAATGTTTTAGCACAGTATAGCACAAGGAGAATTTCCCTCACTGTCCTTCCCTGTCCCTAGAAAAGAGGATTAGCACAGTAAACCACAGTGACACTCTCGCTACCTATAGTTTACTGTCCCTAGAAAAAATGTTTTTTTAAAGATGGTTGATGATCAATGTTTTAGCACAGTATAGCACAAGGAGAATTTCCCTCACTGTCCTTCCCTGTCCCTAGAAACAAGGATTAGCACAGTAAAACACAGTGACACTCTCGCTACCTATAGTTTTCTGTCCCTAGAAAAAATGTTTTTTTAAAGATGGTTGATGATCAATGTTTTAGCACAGTATAGCACAAGGAGAATTTCCCTCACTGTCCTTCCCTGTCCCTAGAAACAAGGATTAGCACAGTAAACCACAGTGACACTCTCGCTACCTATAGTTTACTGTCCCTAGAAAAAATGTTTTTTTAAAGATGGTTGATGATCAATGTTTTAGCACAGTATAGCACAAGGAGAATTTCCCTCACTGTCCTTCCCTGTCCCTAGAAACAAGGATTAGCACAGTAAACCACAGTGACACTCTCGCTACCTATAGTTTACTGTCCCTAGAAAAAATGTTTTTTTAAAGATGGTTGATGATCAATGTTTTAGCACAGTATAGCACAAGGAGAATTTCCCTCACTGTCCTTCCCTGTCCCTAGAAACAAGGATTAGCACAGTAAACCACAGTGACACTCTCGCTACCTATAGTTTTCTGTCCCTAGAAAAAATGTTTTTTTAAAGATGGTTGATGATCAATGTTTTAGCACAGTATAGCACAAGGAGAATTTCCCTCACTGTCCTTCCCTGTCCCTAGAAACAAGGATTAGCACAGTAAAACACAGTGACACTCTCGCTACCTATAGTTTTCTGTCCCTAGAAAAAATGTTTTTTTAAAGATGGTTGATGATCAATGTTTTAGCACAGTATAGCACAAGGAGAATTTCCCTCACTGTCCTTCCCTGTCCCTAGAAACAAGGATTAGCACAGTAAACCACAGTGACACTCTCGCTACCTATAGTTTTCTGTCCCTAGAAAAAATGTTTTTTTAAAGATGGTTGATGATCAATGCTTTAGCACAGTATAGCACAAGGAGAATTTCCCTCACTGTCCTTCCCTGTCCCTAGAAACAAGGATTAGCACAGTAAACCACAGTGACACTCTCGCTACCTATAGTTTTCTGTCCCTAGAAAAAATGTTTTTTTAAAGATGGTTGATGATCAATGCTTTAGCACAGTATAGCACAAGGAGAATTTCCCTCACTGTCCTTCCCTGTCCCTAGAAACAAGGATTAGCACAGTAAAACACACTGACACTCTCCCTACCTATCCTTCTCTTTCCCTAAACTAAAGGAATCCAGGTTAAGCAAGAAAAAAAAATGTCACTGTCCCTGCCTATGCTTCTCTTTCCCTGCTCCGGAACACACTACACTAGGCCGCCGTGCTGGCGGCCTTTTATAGTGTGGGGCGTGTACTAAACACCCTCAGCAATAATTGGCCACAGGCATCCTGCCTGTGGCCAATCATTGCTCTCCTCGCTGCCGGCGCTGTGATTGGCCAAGCATGCAGGGTCACAGTGCATGCTTGGCCAATCACAGCGCCTGGATGACACTGCGATGGCGTAGTGCATTGTGGGCCGTTCGCGTCACTCGAATTAGGCGCGAACGGCCCAAATCGTTCGATCTTCGTCGAACGATCGAACAGCCGATGTTCGAGTCGAACGTATGTTCGACTCGAACACCGAGCTCATCCCTAGTCCTGAGATGGGAGTGGGATCGCTACTGTCCAAGGTGGTCAATATCACTACCTTTGGACAAACAGTTGCGTATTCCTCCTCCACCTCTTCCCATATACAGTCTGAGTTGTGATTAACATACATAAAAATTATTGGTATAACAGTGTCATGACTGTATATTTCTTTGAATGATTATTTTTATGTATTGAATTTTCATATATGATTTATTATATGCTGATTTTCTATAAATTTTCTTTTGTAATGTTTGGTTCCTTTCACTCTATTTAGGCAAGACAGCTACCTTGGCCTGAGGTCTTTTTTGACATTCTTGACTTCCATTTTGGCCCTATTCACGCACAGGACAATCGCAGCTACTCGTATGGTAGTGCTTGCGCCGTGACACCTTGTGGATGCCCTCGGTGTATCCCCATATAGATCACTCTCAGGCCTTCGCAATTCTATCTCCATCCAGGACTAGTACAGGCACCCAGGGGCTATCATCAGTGGCTAATGTTGTCACTGAACCCTAGCGGAGGCAAGGATGCTATGATGGTCCAATCAGTGCGGTGTCATGTGGTGAGCCTATGGCGGCATTGGTCCATGACGTACAGCTGAATCCATTCAGCCCCTTTACACGCCGGTGTGGCAATCCGCCCTCCCTACGCTGGGCGCATGTGCCTCTTTTTCCTCCACCTCCATCTGGAGGGCCGCTCCCACTCACACCAGGCACCAGGATTCGCCTGTACTTATGATGTGACGTGATCGCGTCATTGACGTGATCACGTCGGTCCTGCTGTCACGTGACCGCCACTCGGGACATAAACAGTCCCGAGTGTATGACAGAAGCCGCGACGGGGAGAGCTGGGGGAGCCGCACTCTGCACAAGTGAATCACAGGTAATATGAACTTCTACTCTTTTGCATAGGGCAATCCTTGACCCATTTAGAATGGGGTCATAGAGCGTGGCTTATGGAACATTATACCCTGGATTTATCTGTGTGCATCTTTTATGTGCTTACAGATTCCAGGAACAACTGACTATACATGCTCTGCATGAATGACTGTTCATAGATTATAGGTAAATTTACTCTCTGTGACTAATTAGCTCACCGTCTTGGATACTCGTTGCAAGCAATACAGCGATGTAGTACTCATGTTCAGTGTAGCTTATTTGAATTATGCAGGCTGGATGATCGTTTTCATCCTTCTTTCTGCATTTTTCTAACTTGTTTTTTTTTCTCTATACTTATTTGTATCTTTATTTCTGTTTGGATTTTCTAGTGGATATTGTTAGGACGGTTAGCCACTATAGATTAGATTCCCTGCTTAAACGCAAATCATACCCCTATGTGATTACGCAGTGCAGTCTGGGCTCCCCAGCTACTCAAAATTCCACAAATACGTATGTAAGTGTGATTTTTTTAATATAACCCAATAATGAACATTATTTTACTTTATTTTCTTTGATGTTGTTGCTGTATCTCTGATGCGGTGCATCCTTTGAGATCTTGTTTGATCCATTAATATGCACTCAACAACTCTGATTATCATCTTTCTTTTCTTTTTGCCTTTTTGCTTTTTGTTTTTTATTGCTTATATATATATAAAGGTATTTGACATATTATTTTTTCTCATGTGTATATATAGAACCTACATATTGGAATTGTGTTAAACTCCCCGTGTACACTCGTTTGCGGCATCTGTCTCATTGTGGAACGCCTGTAGGGTGAGGTATACATCAACTCATTCCAGCTGTTGAGAGGAGCTATACTCTGGCTCGACATGAGGTGGCTACTTGTGAATTACTAGGTACTTGTCTTTGTCTTAAAGTGAACTTCTTTGAATGTAATGTAATGTGTAATATATAAAATAGTTTGATTCACAGTAAAACTAATGAAGGCTTTTTTGCATTTGAACTTTACATTAAATTAATTTTCATGTATCTTTGTAGATTTGTGTGTATATGTCCCTGATGAAGCCTGTTTATAGGCGAAACTAGTAGGACCAGCAGCACGCAACACTGGAGGAACAAATGCATTACGGTGTATTTATGTATTCTTCTTTCTCTTTATGGTTTTAAAAACATGTAATTTTGTATCTGAAATAAATGGATTTTATTGTATCATTTCTGGATATTTACTCACTCGTATTCAATGGATGTTTAATAAGCATTAATCTGTTTTGATCTCCAAAACCAATCCCTCTATGGGATCAACCATGATTCTTCTCCCTGTCCAGGATCTAACTCCCCCCCCCCCCCTCCAGCAGACCTAATCCCCCTGTGCACCCAGCAGCAGCTTCTTCTCTCTCAGCACACAGGGGGATAGTTTCAGGATAGGCGTGAGGGTGCATTCCTGAGCCCTGCACTCTGTACGTAGCATCCTCCTGAGCCCTGCACTCTGTACGTAGCAACCTCCTGAGCCCTGCACTCTGTACGTAGCAACCTCCTGAGCCCTGCATTCTGTGATCTCTGCAATCTGCTAATGCGGTGTGTGGTAGTGCACCGCATTAGCACCCTCACTTTGCTTGAGCATCAGCATACAGCAGCCAGTATAGTATAAGGAGGCAAAAAGAAGATCCCGGCCAGTTGCTGTTAACTACTATAGGCTTATTTTTTAAGCCCTTAAGAACTTTACTACGCTATGGGAGGCTATTTTTACTTATCTTTACCCCCATGCTGAGTTATCCATTCATGGAACTCCACGGACACCGCAGTGATATCCGGAAGCATCCACGCCATTGAGGGGAGCTGACAACGAGGAGGACAACCAGGATCAGATCCCTGAGGAGCTAGGATATTCACTAAGGTGTTATTCCATCAGCATTGAGGTAAGCGCTCTGTGAGCACGTATATCTGGAAGAATTTGTCTGATAAGAAGATGTTTAGAAGAACATATGGTTGAAGACACTATTTACCAATTTATTCAAGAAATATTCACTTATCTTGCAGCAATATTTTGCACACGAACTTTGCACTTTACTAGTTCATTTGCACATTGGAGTGTATTAGTTATAATATTGGATACATCATTGTGTTTGCACATTTGCACTTTATTATTGTGTTTGCACATTTGCTTATTTGCACATTTATATCCTTTATATAGGTAGTTGCGCTCATCACTTTTTTATTTATATTGTTTTTCTGGTGCACTTGTTTACACTCTAGATTGGGCTGCAGTCTCCTACACATACACTTTTATTAGTTCACAAGTTAGCGCGAGAGACTTCACATTTACCTTACACACTGTAAGATGCTTGAAGTCCAGTGTGAAGTTTCCACAGTCTGTGTTGATTTGGGGAGCCATGTCATCTGCTGGTGTTGGTCCACTGTGCTTCATTAAGTCCAGGGTCAACGCAGCCGTCTACCAGGAGATTTTGGAGCACTTCATGCTTCCTTCCACAGACGAGCTCTATGGGGATGCTGACTTCATTTTCCAGCAGGACTTGGCACCTGCCCACACTGCCAAAAGCACCAAAACCTGGTTCAATGACTGTGGGATTACTGTGCTTGATTGGCTGGCAAACTCGCCTGACCTGAACCCTATAGAGAATCTATGGGGCATTGCCAAGAGAAAGATGAGAGACATGAGACCGAACAATGCAGAAGAGCCGAAGGCCGCTATTGAAGCATCCTGGTCTTCCATAACACCTCAGCAGCGCCACAGGCTAATAGCTTCCATGCCACGCCGCATTGAGGCAGTAATTGCTGCAAAAGGGGCCCAAACCAAGCACTGAGTACATATGCATGCTTATACTGTTCAGAGGTCCGATATTGTTCTATGTACAATGCTTGTTTTATTGACTGCATGTAATATTCAAATTTTCTGAGACTGTGGATTTGGGGTTTTCATGAGCTGTAATCCATAATCATCACAATTATGACAAATTACAGCTTGAACTATCTTGCTTTGCATGTAATGAGTCTATCTCATATATTAGTTTCACCTTATTACGCTGCATTAGGGAAATAAATTAACTTTTGCACGATATTCAAATTTTTCGAGTTTTACCTGTACGTGGATGGTCTGTCTGAATCATATGAGGACTACATCTGTGAATTGACTTCCTGGAGCTACGGGAGTTGTGCTTCCACTTCCCAAGCTTAAGTACTTATTGATCTCCCTGAATAAGGGGGATCGCTGGCTATCTGGTAAGCCTCATGTGTGGAATCTTTTGGGGTGTCACTACTGCTATCTCTGGATTCCTCCTTTCTTCACGCTGGGCTGAAGGACTTTCTTTACATTTGTGTTTGGTGTTTTGCTAAATTTTTCAGAATTATTTTTGGTGCTCACGTTATGTTCATGACAAAAGGACTTTTTTGTATATTTATCACGCTTCTCATGTTATTTCAATATTGAAAACTTACATATTCATTAACCACTTCAGCCCCGGAAGGATTTGCCCCTTCCTGACCAGGCCATTTTTTTGCGATACGGCACTGCATCAGTTTAACTGACAATTGCGCGGTCCTGCGACATTTTACCCAAACAAAATTTATTGTCCTTTTTTCCCCACAAATAGAGCTTTCTTTTGGTGGTATTTGATCACCTCTGCGGTTTTTATTTTATGCGTTATAAACAAAAAAAGACCGTCAATTAAAAAAAAAACACAATATTTTGTACTTTTTGCTATAATAAATATCCAAAAAACAAAAAAACAACATTTCTTCATCAGTTTAGGCCGATATATATTCTTCTACATATTTTTGGTAAAAAAAAATATCGCAATAGGCGTATATTGATATGTTTCCGCAAAAGTTATAGCGTGTAAAAAATAGGGGATAGATGTCATTTTTATTATTATTATTTTTTACTAGTGGTCTAGGGGTATCACACACGACAGGGTGAGATGCGCCACGGCCCATGTCCTCCCCATAGCTGTGGGTGAGGTGAAGGCCAGTATCAGATATTTCCTCGGGCCTGTGTGCTTCTGTAAAGGATTAAGTCCTGCTGTGCCAACACTTCCCTTTGCTCCCATTAACCAGAGTTCCACACACCGATCACAGTCCAACTCTTGTTTTATTGCATATCTCACAATAAACAGTGCTTCAGTAGCCAACTGGTTGCGACTTGATAACAGTTTGATACAAGGGGGTGAGCAGGTCGAGGCACTGTCCTGATTGTCAGCTAAACCACTGCGATCTCACCAGCGGTTACTATAGCCTTAGCTAGAAAGGACTTAGAACTTAAGAGTCTCTACCAGCAACTCAAGAGAACGTAGATAGGATTACCTTCGCTGCGTTGTGGCCCCTGTCAGGGAAAGATGTCCCTCCAAGAGAGTTACCAGAGGCCCATCCGTCACTGGGTTGATGCTGCTCCAGACTCTCTGAATGGGTAACCTCCCCGGCCTCCTCACCTCAGACACGGGCCCCATCCACTTCAGGGACCCTCGGACTTCTCCACCCTCGCGGGACCCAGTCGAAGTCACTGGGCCCCAGGCCTGCCGGTTTAGTACCTCACCCCAGGCTGAAGGTGCCTGGGATGGGCTCCAACTCCATTCTGATCAAGCCTAGGGCACTTGAGCCGGAATCCAGAACCGCCCGCACCCAGGCCTAAGGTGCCTGAGTGCGTGATGAAAAACCTCCAGAAGAGCAAGACCTCGTGACCAGGGCGTTTCCCCCTTTTATCCCCTCCAATGACGCCACGGCAGGTTCCCCGCCCTCGCCGTACCATCTCCGAGAAGGGACAAAGGACAGCACTATGGCAGTAAATCTACCTTGAGCCTGCGGGCACCCCGCCACCCACAGGCCAAGGAGATTATTACACCGCCCAATCCTCCACGAATACAAATGGTCCATTCACTCCCATACTTTACCACCCAGGTGTACCCTACCTAAATTTAGAGACCCTGCTACATACTTCCCCCTGTGATTTGACGCTGGTCCCCAGCGTCTGGTGCAAACCCACATCTCCCAAGGAGTGGTGACATAAGGCTGACCCCAGAGGCATCCCTAAAAATTTTGAACCCTAACCGTGCCAAGGAAGGGGGACATAAAACAAACTTTTTTTTTTTTTTTTTTAAACCCTCTAAGCATGTACACATATACAATCCCTCCCTTTACTGTCTAGGACCACCCCATCTCAGTAGTCTTGACAGACGAATCTCCTGCAGAGGGAAAAGAAAAAAAAAACAACACACAAGAAAAAAACACATCCTGACATTCTGTGTTAATTTGGAACGAATGGGTCTATCAGCCGAGAGACCCACTCGCTCCAATGAGTAAAGTGATGCAATGTATAAACAACAGCCATTGCGTAACACCGCCACCTGGTGACGATGCCACGGTAATGACACTTGGTGAAATCTTCAGTCTTCCTGCGTCCCTACTCTGATTCTACCCCCAAAGTCTCTAAATTGTGAAAGAAGAGAGAACAAACAAACAGCTCTCATTCCTCCAAAAGAGTAGAAAAACAAAAACCCAAATAAAAAACTAGGGTACAGTTCGATGCTCCGGCAAGAACACTTCCAGAAAGTTGCTACAGGAAAAACACAAGTGAGTCTCTTCTCACAAGTAAAACTTTGGGTCAGGCAAGAACAAGGGCTTCATATGTTTATCGAAAACCTCAATCGAATAGTCAGCGTCCTCTCCATCTTTCCTGCAGATGCGCACCTTGTCTGCGTGGATATGGCGGCCCCACATCCAGTCTGCTCTGCAGTCTCTAAACTTTTTAGACACAGGTGGCGAACAGGACAAGTATTGCCGGGCATGAGGCACTTTAAGTTTCTCCCAAACGAACTCATCGTACCACCGCTACCGCAGAACTTCAACCTCAAACAGTAAGTCCCTGGGCAAGTAAGGATATTCCCATCCATACTCGTGAGCGACCCTCTGAGAAAAGAGTCGTTGCAATCGGGCCAAAGGAGGCATTGTGGCCCGCTCACCTTCTCCTGGTTGAATGATGGCCTCCGGGTGCCGAGGTACTTTCACTACCTCGGATGGCTTTTCTCTCGGGGCCCGTAGGGATGCTCGCTGTTTCCCCACCAACATAACGGGTGATGCTGTGGATTGTGGAAGAGCAATTTGAGGACTAGGCTTCCTCGTAGACTCTGGGGGCGTGCTATCTCCTATAGACATAGGCGAATCTTGGGTGCACGTAGCATAGGCAATGGGCGTTTGTCCCAGCCCTTCTGGTGAAACAGTTCATCGATCTCACCGTCATCTCCACAATCCGACAGTGACTCTAGGTCGGAGGTGTCATACATCTCCGCGGGAAGGTAGTCTCTAGTAGACGTGGAACTACCCTCCCTCGCGGGCTCCACCGACTGTGGACCCCCGACACCTCCAACCACCACCACAGTCCCAGCCCCTGGCTCACCTTGACCTTTCGTAGAACTGGGATGTCCAGGACTCTTCCAACCGGATCCATCCAGGCCAGGCAAGCGACGGGGTGAAGCTCTTCCACGACCATAGGAGGCCTGCACCAGGCCGACTTTCCTCTTCGGAGGTGGGAGCAGAGAATCTGTGGTGACCGAAGCAGCATCCTCGGATTTGTCTTTCTCAGTCTCTGATTGGGCAGTCACATCGCCCTGGTCAGTGCGTACGGGAACCTCCGCAATGGCCTGGATCTCCCCTTCCGGAGTAGCGGTACCTGTGAGGCTGTTAAGGCGAAGGGCCCGGGGCCTTACTGTGGATGGCTCCACCTCGAACAAGAACTCTTTGCATGCCTCGCAACGCCCGAATGGCTTCAGGTGGACCACCAGTCCCGAACATCCGGGACAGATCACGCCGAGGGCCTCCGTGTCTCTGCAGGTGTACAGAGCCAACTGTCCTTGGGGCCTGAGTCTTATCCCTGTGTCTGTAAGGGGAGCAGCAAAGGTAGTCATCTTCGTGGGGTAGGGAACCGGAATCCAAGGGGAGCTTGAGGCCATCCTGACTGTCTGCTGCTCCATCACGCACTGACCACGCGCCGAAGTCTCCACGTGAGTTCCTCCACATGGCCAGACTCCTCCCACGACTTGCACGTTTTCGCGGGCTTCCATCAAGCTCCGCCCACAAACTGTGTAGTCACGGGGTGCTTCATGGTGCATTAAAAGCCCCCACATGTAGTACGTCACACGGCTGGACTTCTCCCTATTCTCGCTCCTCCGCATGGGCCTTTCCCGTCTTAGGGTCATTTCCACGACTTTGAGCAGGGATGCACTTTGGCCGATCACATGGCCGACCTGCTCGGAACTCCTCCGGGCAGCAAAGTCCAGACACAGCCATTCCCACTTCCAAAGTCAAAACACACATCATCCCGGACTCACGAGCCCCCACGTGTAGCGGCCTCACCCCATCTCTTTGGTCTAGGGGTATCACACACGACAGGGTGAGATGCGCCACGGCCCATGTCCTCCCCATAGCTGTGGGTGAGGTGAAGGCCAGTATCAGATATTTCCTCGGGCCTGTGTGCTTCTGTAAAGGATTAAGCCAACACTTCCCTTTGCTCCCATTAACCAGAGTTCCACACACCGATCACAGTCCAACTCTTGTTTTATTGCATATCTCACAATAAACAGTGCTTCAGTAGCCAACTGGTTGCGACTTGATAACCGTTTGATACAAGGGGGTGAGCAGGTCCAGGCACTGTCCTGATTGTCAGCTAAACCACTGCGATCTCACCAGCGGTTACTATAGCTTTAGCTAGAAAGGACTTAGAACTTAAGAGTCTCTACCAGCAACTCAAGAGAACGTAGATAGGAGTACCTTTGCTGCGTTGTGGCCCCTGTCAGGGGAAGATGTCCCTCCAAGAGAGTTACCAGAGGCCCATCCGTCACTGGGTTGATGCTGCTCCAGACTCTCCGAATGGGTAACCTCCCCGGCCTCCTCACCTCAGACACGGGCCCCATCCACTTCAGGGACCCTCAGACTTCTCCACCCTCGTGGGACCCAGTCGAAGTCACTGGGCCCCAGGCCTCCTGGTTTAGTACCTCACCCCAGGCTGAAGGTGCCTGAGATGGACTCCAACTCCATTCCGATCAGGCCTAGGGCACCTGAGCCGGAATCCAGAACCCCCCGCACCCAGGCCTAAGGTGCCTGAGTGCGTGATGAAAAACCTCCAGAAGAGCAAGACCTCGTGACCAAGGCGTCTCCCCCTTTTATCCCCTCCAATGACGCCACGGCAGGTTCCCTGCCCTCGCCGTACCATCTCCGAGAAGGGACAAAAAGGACAGCACTATGGCAGTAAATCTACCTTGAGCCTGCGGGCACCCCGCCACCCACAGGTCAAGGAGATTATTACACCGCCCAATCCTCCACGAATACAAAGGGTCCATTCACTCCCATACTTTACCACCCAGGTGTACCCCACCTAAATTTAGAGACCCCGCTACACTAGCAATGGTAGCGATCTGCGATTTTTATCAGGACAGCGACATTGCGGCAGACAGATCAGACACAATTGACACTATTTTGGAATCATTGACATTTATACAGCGAACAGAGCTAAAAATAGCCACTGATTACTGTATAAATGTCACTGGCAGGGAAGGGGTTAATACTAAGGGGCAATCAAGGGGTTAGCTGTGTTCCCTAGGTGTGTTCTAACTGTAGGGGGGTGGGATTGACCAGGGGAGGAGACCGATCTGTGTTCATACACAGATCCCGGTTATCGCTCTGTCATGAGCAATCGCCGGGCACACGCATCGGCTCCAGGGACACGCAGCGGGCCCCTGCACGTGCTTCCTGCGATCTCCATTGAACTTGGGTAGGTGAGGCATATGTGCGTTAGCATCGTCTTGGGAACATAGGTCCAGCAATTGTTTTTGCAGAGCATGGATTTCCTCATGTTGCCCTTTCACCACATTTTCCATTCTGGCAATTTTTTTTGGTAGGTGACACTGTCACAGAAATTTCGGACCGACTCTCGTTACAAGTCAATATTTTTTATTGCATATGCAGAGAAAATGGTTAAAGTATATTTGCGGCTTCAGAGATCCATTTTCTGCCTGTCATAGATTTACATTCTGCTTTTATAACCCTTAAACCTTCCCCTTTCCTGCTCGTAACGTCCTGATCATGTGTATAATTTCAACCTTTACTCTGACGTTTTAGCAGGAAAGAGGGAAATATCCTTTTTCAGCCTACACCTTATGACAGGATATTTCATACAATGGACACATAAATTATCTCATAGTTCACAGCCCATGTTTGGCAGATGTAAGCAAAATACAGTTTTACTATAAGTCAGCACATCTTTTGCACAAATAGAATATGGTCATATGACTTATTCCAGTAATTAGGACTATTAGAGCTATTCAGCATATTTATGTATAATAGAGTTATATAAAACAAACATTTTAACTTTAGAAGATTAATATGCATCTTGATAGTTGACAGATAAAGTATAATTTTAAATTTATCTAACATTCCCTCCTTATTATACTTATAATGTCAATACTTCAAATATCCAGGTTCTTTATTTTACCAGGTATTATCATTTAGACAAATAGGTCTTTTGAAAGGACTGTAAGTTCATCTTCATCAGGTTCCGGGTATAGTTCAGTGTTGTTCTGGAAAAACATAGTCTTTGTTAGTGATGTGTCAATCAGTCTTTGAAGAATTCCTCTAATACAAGGAATGCAGCAACATCCACATAGCGTAAGGACCGTGGCTGCCATGACAACAGAGATGAGCAAACCTTTTGCAAGATCACCCCATTTACCAAACCATTTTTCAAAGAGTCCTGTTAAGGGGTTCTCTACACCAGAGTTCTCAGTTAGTTCCTGGGATAACATTTGTAGGCCTTGCAAAGCCTTGGTGATACTTCCATCAGGTGCCGTATTATTTGGAATAAAAGTGCAGCAGAAGGTGCCGAACATTTCGCATACCCCGCCCCTTTCTGCCAGCAACATATCCAATGCTATACGGTTCTGCCACGCTGTCAAAGAGGTGGCGTCCAATTGTGCTGCTATACCTTTGATAGCATCTCTGGTGTAATTCACAAACCTCTGCTGGTTGTAGTAAATGTAGTTTATCCAGTTGACATTCTTATTGGGCTGTACCCATAGGAAGAGTGAGGTGAGTCCTGCTGTTACTTGATTCTGTGCTTTAAATTCATCCGGAACTCCTCGTGGAACACCTATTGAGTCTATATAAACCCGGTTGTCAAAGGATCCTTGGGGTGTTTCTCGCTTAAACCGTTTAAAATAGTGTTTACCTGGTAGTTTTATCAATTTGTTAGTCATAGGAACAATATAAAAGGGAAGCAACAGGCGGGTAAGGGCACAACTACCCTCCCATCTAGGTGGCAGTCTGGGTCTTAGTTTCATGTCCCCACACAGCCACCAAACATCAGCCAGTTGCCGTTTCTGTTCCTGAAACCATTTTAGTTGGTACTTAATGTCTGTAGTTGATGTTGTGGTCGCACAGTATTCAGGAGATAGGGTGCCAACCTTTGAACCATCCTTGTCTATGTTAGAGAAACAAGAAAAATTTCCTGGTAATGCTTGTACTGAAGGGGGTATACTTCGCATTTTAGTTTTAGGGTATCTCTTTTTCTCATTTGCACATTCAGACCCAGTAATATTTTCTGAAAACAGTCTTATTGTGCAAGCTAAATCTGTTTCCTCTTCAGGGAGAGGAATGGTAGCTAGTTGTGGTCTTGGGTTTGCACAAGAAATACAATCACTTAACCCCTTAGATTGAGTTGTGTATCTGACCCATTCTATCCACTCATTTTTGTCTCCAAATCCTGTTTCTATACTTAATTGTTCCTTGTAGGTAAAATCTGTTTTAAACAAGGAGGGATTAAGTTGAAACTGAGTGGGCTCTGGGACTGGGGTGTTCTGACCAGGGATTACAACCTTAATAGTAATTCTTCCTAGTAGATCACTCAGGCTGGGCCTATATACTCCTAGACCATAAACTCCAGCATCTGATACCTGCGGGTTTTTTATTGTCAAGGAGATGGGATTACATTTATTAGGTGTAAGCCAATCACGGGACTGGCAATCACCAGTCCACCCTCTTCGACTGTATATAGATATACGTTCTACCTGATCCTTCCTTTGTTTAGGGATCACGGCAGAACTAGCAAGCCAACCATTATCATCTGTTGACCACCACACATCAGCCCACGCACTGCATTCTGGAGTAGAACATAAGTATTTGCCCGTAAAAACATATCTTTGATACCCAATGTCTATGACTTGACTTAGATCAAATTGTATTGTGGTGGTCTTACCCTGTATAACATTTATGGTGACACCATCTGGCCCCTTCATTATCTGTCTTTCCCCTCTATGACCCATTATGTTCAGTATTGGAATGAGGTCAAAAAGCATATAAATCCCCACAACTATGCCCCCTACTATCAATGTGATCAAAAGGATTCTCCCTGTCCATGTTTTAGTAAAATACCCTGGTTCAAACATTAGTCTCTCTCTGGGTCTTCCCTCCACCCCTATGAGTCCATAATGTACCATTCCCTTCTCCTGTGGTGTGGCAGTTATTCAGATTTTTTTATTTCATAGTCCATTTCCTCATCATCTCGAGCGAATGCTCTGAGTTGTGGAATATAATAAGGTTTACCATACAACATTTCATACGGTGTTAGGCCCTTAGCAGTAGGGGTAATTCTTGTACTTAACAATGCCATTGGCAAACACTGAACCCAGTTTTTTCCTGTTTCCTCCATCAATTTTCTTAGTTTACTCTTTAAGGTACCATTATGTCTTTCCACTGTGCCTGCAGATTGTGGGTGGTAGACACAGTGGTTTTTCAGGTCAATATTATACCATTTACCAATCTGTTGTATTGTTCGGTTCACAAAATGGGAGCCATTGTCACTGTAAATTACCGAGGGGATCCCTTGTCGTGGAATCACCTCTTTGATTAGTACTTTGGCTACTGAGTGCCCATCCGGGTGTGTCATAGGAAAAGCTTCCACCCACTTTGTAAACATATCAACAATAACCAGACAGTACTTTTTATTCTCACATTTGTTCAATTCAATAAAATCCATGCATATTGTGTGAAAGGGATAAGGGGGTTGTGGGAAATGACCTCGTAAGGGTCGTAGGGCACCTTGTGCATGGTATCTGTTACAAATCGGACATGTGAGACAAAATTTTTTTGAGTAGTTCGTAAATCCATATGTTGTGAATACCTTGTTGATCACCTGTACCATCCCTCCTTTTGAGGTATGGGCTTGCCCATGGCTCAATAATGCAGCATACCTAAATAATGATGTAGGTAAGATGGGTTTACCGTCTGTACTTGTATATACATCATTGACCAGTGTTGCCCCTTTTGATAACCACTTTTGTTTTTCACCTTCCGGTGATGCCTTCTGCATTTCTGATAACCATGTTTCATCAATAGCTTTCCGTACCTCACCATTTACTTGGAGATTTGTATAACATATGTACGTTATTTGCTATCCTTCAGCAGCTGCTTTTGCTGTCTTGTCTGCTAGTGCATTTCCTAGGGTAATTGGATCTGTTCCCTTTCTATGTGCTGCACATTTACAAATAGCCACTTGTGCTGGTTTTTGTACATTTTCTAGAAGGGCAAGAATGAGATCTCTATGTGTGATCGGTTTACCTGTGGACGTAATCATACCCCTATTTTTCCATTGCTGGGCAAATATGTGTATTCTGTCAGGGTTTTGGGCATCTTTAACCCCTCAGTTTGCAAATCCAAGCTATACCAGTATCGGGGCTCATTATCCACGGCTGTGATTCGTTTTTCACACAGCCGATGGGCTTTGAGGCCCCCCTCCACTGGTATGACAGAAATATCGAGAGCATGCAACATGTCTCTACCCAACAAATTAACAGGACATTTAGTTGAAATTACAATTTTACACTGAGCTTTTTTACCTGTCTGTGGATCTTCCACAGTAAGGCCTTCAGACACGGCCTCCTGGTGCATTAACCCATTTGCAGACTTTACATATACTACACCTGTTTTCTTTACCCCTGGTGGCATATCCAGTGGGTGTATTAGGGTCCTGCAAGCCCCGGTGTCACAGAGAAATGTTACCCAACTACCCTTTACAATCAATGTTATTTCTGGCTTGACTTCAGCATGCAAACAAGCTTCAACATTACACACATCCAGGATCTCAGACTCTTTCTCCTCATTTCCCTCTGTATCTCTCTCTGTGGACATACCAACATTTTCTAGTCATGCTTCTTCCTCTCTGTTTGACTCACATGCTCTCGCTAAGTGACCTCTTTTACCACACAGGAAACACTCCCCCCTCTTCTTTTTCCCCTCATAATCCTGAATGCGGGGCCTTGTTCGAGTGTTCCCCAATCTTTTGTTCCGATTCTCAACAACATACACATCATTACTTTCACCCATCATAAACACCTTCCCTTTTTTTTACTTTCTTTTTTGATTGGAAGTGCCTTTCAGCATGCCTTGCATACTCAATTAGCTCCTGAAGTCTGCAAATCCTATGGTTAATCATGTGTTTGGTAACAAAACTTGATATAGGGGCTATCAGCCCCTTCAGGATTGCATTCTTTAGCTGTTGCTCATATGGGCTATCGTTCACTTGGTCTGCTGGGATTTCTATCCCAGAGTGGTTATTGAAAATCTCCCTCATCCTAACAATGAAATTATCCACTGTTTCCTCTTCTCCTTGCATACACTGATTTATAATGGACCAGTCGGCCCGACGTACCCATCTATTTTCTATCCTTGCTATAAGAGCATTTCTCCTGACTTCGAGTGCTGCATCATCATGAGGCAACACCCTTCCCTGGTTGTTTAATCCACTCCAATCTCCCACTACATGATGCCAGTCAGGTCCCAGTACCTGTCGGATGACCTGCTCTATTTCCCTCCCATTGAGATGATAGCTAGCAATCATTCCCATGATACCATCCCTGAATTGAGCTATGTTAACTTTGGGATGTGGTATCCCTTCAATAGCTTTCTTAACATCCTCGGGGGTCCAGGGGCGATAGACCATCATAGTGTTGGGGGCTGGTACACCTCCTACATCTTGTCCTGCCCTAGGGTTGGGAACTTCAATTAATGGGAACTCTTCCTCCCCAAATTCTGTTTGTTCCCCAGCTGCGGGGGATATTAATTTATTGAGCAGGTGGTCGACGAGTTTTGTAACCGTTGCTGTAAGGGGGGTCCCTTGTGGACTTCTCTGGACAGCAAGGGTCATTTTGAGAGGGGGTTTTGCTGCAGCCGTAGGAGAAACGGTTGCATCTGGGGGTGACCCAGGTGACCACAAAGGGATAGCAAACAGTGGGGGGTCACATTGCATGGAAAAAGGGTTGTTTGCCGATAGTCGGGGGGTCAGTTGAGGTGGCCTATTGCATGCCTCTGTCCCGTATGGTGGTGAGGAATGTAAGTCTGCAATAGGGTATAGGGATTTGGAGTTGTGGTTAAAGGGGGAGCGGCAACTGTCAGTGGGTTTGGGGTATCTTCTAAAGGGTGTGTGGGGGCTGTTGGGTGCATTTGATTTGTTGAGTTTTGTTCAGTCAATACTTGCTGAACTAAGCTTCGGAGGACGGTCATATTATTGTCCTCCTCTTTGTCTAAAAACATAGTTTTTTTTAATGGTTTTCTGAATTTAACCTACGATTTAGCCTCCTCAAGCCATTTTTTTGCCTGGGGAAGACCTAATTTCTTCTGTTTCCTTTTTTTCGGGCGTCCTTATTTTTAAGCTTTCTACACAGCATTACACAACCATCCTTATTTAAGGAAGTATCAAAATCATATTTTGTTTCCCACATCTTAAGAAATTTCACATTCTCTTTGTCTAGACTACACATATACTTAGCATCTTCATTCAAACCAACAGATTTTCCATGGATCACACCCATTTTAACGTGCACACAGAGTTTTTTTTTTTTTGTAAGGTCTTCTCACACTGACACAATACCTGCACACAGTATCTTATCACTTCTGCAGCTACTCACAAACTTTCTAGTCGTGACATATCACTTCTAGATTATTGATCTTGTGTGCTGCTATAATACTGGTGTCTTGTCTTCTTACTTAATGTTTTATTCATTTATAGGGAGAATGAACAGAATTACAAGGCGAACGTAAATTCACCTGACTGGTCACCCCCCCTGATCAAAACATTAATATTTCAGTAAACTGTAGGGAGCATGAACAGAATTACAAAAGAGACTTAATTTCTCTCGACTGTTGTTCCCACACTTTATCAAAACATTAATATTTGTTGATTCAACGGTATTTATAAATGCCTGTACAGGTTTTTTACACAACATACGAGGCTGGCTGAGCGCAAGGGCTCGTCAAATTACCTCTATTTGTTACCTGGAAATCTATCAGGCCATACCTTTGTATTAACAGGGGTTCATGTTTTTGATGTAGGAATATTTATGTGTCCCCCACGGGAATTCCTGCAGTTTACAAGGCTGTCAGGACCTAGGTCCTTTGTCGACAAATTTCCTTTATCTGCACCCGGGTATTAGAATGGGACCATACTCCTATATCAAAGGGATTTAAACTACGGACGTATCTACTTATATTCCCTCAACTCGGATAAAGCAAAACATATACACAACAGATAAACATTCAATTCATCTCTATATTATATGTATTTAACAAAAATCCCTTAATTCATTAAATCCCTAATCACATTTAGGCCTAAAGGTATAATATAATAAATGAAAATATCTTACCTTGCCCCGAGAGCGGTCTCTTGTGCTGATCCGGTAAGTCGCTGCCCGGGAGGCACTAGTTCAGTGAGCCGGCCTCTGTTAACGTCAAATTTAAGACGGAGGACTTACAGTTTTTTGCCGTACGGACATCGGTTCACTGGGTTGTTGGCTAGTGCTTTCCAGGAATTTGGACTTCCGGTCCGAAGGACCAAAATGTCACAGAAATTTCGGACCGACTCTCGTTACAAGTCAAGATTTTTTATTGCATATGCAGAGAAAATGGTTAAAGTATATTTGCGGCTTCAGAGATCCATTTTCTGCCTGTCATAGATTTACATTCTGCTTTTATAACCCTTAAACCTTCCCCTTTACTGCTCGTAACGTCCTGATCATGTGTATAATTTCAACCTTTATTCTGACGTTTTAGCAGGAAAGAGGGAAATATCCTTTTTCAGCCTACACCTTATGACAGGATATTTCATACAATGGACACATAAATTATCTCATAGTTCACAGCCCATGTTTGGCAGATGTAAGCAAAATACAGTTTTACTATAAGTCAGCACATCTTTTGCACAAATAGAATATGGTCATATGACTTATTCCAGTAATTAGGACTATTAGAGCTATTCAGCATATTTATGTATAATAGAGTTATATAAAACAAACATTTTAACTTTAGAAGATTAATATGCATCTTGATAGTTGACAGATAAAGTATAATTTTAAATTTATCTAACAGACAATGAACTCCTCCAGCTCTGCAATTTACTGCTTGAAAGGTGCCACATCATTTCCTATAGTGCTCTCCATGTTTTAGGCCAGATTATTCTGTCATGATCAGGAGTCAGGCTCGGAGACCAGTAGCTATAGCAGTAGGAAGACTCCCACTGACCAGCAGGATAGGTGTACAAGCAGGTCACTCTGGCTAATGGTGCAGGCTTACCTGAGATGCAGAGTCTAAGTACTAACTGGTATTCACCAGAGCTCCTGATGGTGGAGATGGGTTTTGCTGCATGCTAGTACCAGGTAGCGGTCCTCAGGATTGCCCCATCAGGAGATGAGCAAGCTGAGGTCCAGTAGCAGATATAGCAGGTAAGAATCAAACATAAGTGTAGTCAGTAAACTAACCAAGGGTCAGTAACAAGAGGTTGCAGGTTGGGATCGGGCAGAAGCCTAGTCAAGGAAAAAGCCAAAGGTCAGTAATGAGTGGTAGCAAAAATATGGACGGCAGCAGGGAAGACAAGAGCAAGATATTGGCTGGAGAGAGCACAATAATTTGGCAAACAGGAAGTGCAGAGACATGGCTTAAATCAGGAAGTTCATAGGATCAGCAAAGAGTTCATGGTTCAGCAGAAGTCAAGGCACAAGGAAGGGCTGTCCAGTGGATCAGACAGGGTGCTGTCCAGCATCTCAGGGAGAAAAGTCATTGCCAGACACAGTAGAGGTACAAGGTTCAAGTCCAGGCCCTGACAGGTTGTCCTAGAGGGCAGCTGTTGAGCTGTCTCTTTTCACAAGTGTCTTGTCATTTACTTTTATAGAAAAAAAGGTGCTTGTGCGCTTACCACTCAGTAAAAATAGAAACACTAAAGTGCAAATATTGCTGAAAAAATTAAATATTAAGAGACAACTAGCAGCTAACTTCTATAATGTGACCAACATACAATAAAATAGTTTATATAGTGAAGCAGCGCTAAATGTCAATAGAAAGTGCTAATATTAAAAGTGCTATTAATAAAGTCTAACTTCTCATAAATTAAATAAATGGGGTGACAAAATCAACAATAATAAAATAAAATTAAAACGTCCAAACAGTGACTATGTAAATAAAGTGCTAAATAGCCAAAATGGCAGTCCAAATAGCAACAGCTAATTGCAGGGAGAGAAGCAAGGATGGGTGTGGGAATACACCTTGTCTCATCAGAAACACACTGGATCAGATGAACAAATGATGCATAAATAATCCTCCCCCATAGACACCAGCCTCTCACCTCTCTGGTGGACCCCACTGGGTCAGTAAAAACCACAAAGATCTCCACTGCTCACAATGAGAACTTCCAGTCCTTTTGCGTGACCCGAAACCACTGTAGGGATCTCCACAGCTTACCAGTGTTCTTCCTTAAAGCGAATCTTCCTGATGGACCCCACGAGGTCAATAATGGCCACAAAGATCTCCACTGCTCACAATGAGAACTTCCAGTCCTTTTGAGTGACCCGGAATCACTGTAATAATCTCCACAGCTTACCAATGTTCTTCCTTAAAACGAATCTTACTCCATAATATTCAGAAAAAAACAAAAAGGGACTCCATAGTGAAGCATGTAAAGGAAAGCCCCAAGAAAAGGCGTTTATTCAAATAAAAACAGCTAAAAAACACGTTAAAAACCAAGGGGTAAAAAACGCCAAACAAAATGTTCATAAAATACTAACTTCCGGTTTACGGCCGCAAACCGGAAGTGGACGTCACTTAGGCTCCTCCTCCCGACGCGTTGCGTCACTACACACGTGACTTCATCAAGGGCATAGGGGCCAAGTGACTAATAGGAGCTTATATACACTTCTGATCATCATATGCAAATTAATACCAAGCAATGGATTCTGGGAGATCAGTCAGGTCATTCTTGGTCTCCATGACCTTGACAACTACTGCCCAGAACAAGGTATAAATACAAACTAGATAAACTAGTAAATAGATAAAAAGATATACATTAAAGTTGCTAACGTCAAAACATTAAAACTAAATATTGCACAAACATTAAAAAAAAAAAAAAGAAAGAAAAAAATAGAAAAAAAATTAAATAATTAAAATAAAAAAAATAAAAAATTGACGTAACTACTAAAATACACATCTAATAATTGGAAATAAAACAATTAAGATCAAACTCAATATTTAAACCTAGAGGGGTAAGCGACTGTAACTCAAAAATCCAACGAGACTCAGCTTGACTGAGAGTGATGACCTTGTTACTTCCTCTCCAATGGGGTCTATACTTTTCAATACCCCAAAAGGAAAGGGAACTGGGATCTTTCCCATGAACTTCAGCAAAGTGCCTAGATACACTATGCTTGGGAAAGCCAGATTTAATATTTTGAACATGTTCCCTCAACCGTTTCCAGAGGGGCCTTTTTGTTCTGCCCACATACTGGAGTTTGCATGAGCACTCCAGTACGTAGACAGCCCCTTCAGTCCTACAGGAAATAAACTCTTTGATAACATAATTTTTTCCTGTGGAGGTGGCTACAAAATCATCTTTTTTGGACTTCTTAAACTTAGTATGCCTACACGCATAACAATACTTGCACGGGTAGAAGCCCTTTCCTTCAAAAAAGGAAAAAGGCTTCTTAGTTGGAGGATCCAAAACATTCTTGGCTAGTATATTGCGAAGGGTAGGAGCCCTTCTATAAATGAATTTAGGAAATGGAGGTAATACTTGAGACAAGTGGCGGTCTGCTTTTAAGACATTCCAATGTTTCCGGATGATGGATTCTAATTTTTTGAACTGCATATTGTAATCGAGGATCAATGGAACCTCTACATAGTTGACCTTTTCTTTTTCTCTGTCTCTAAGGAGATTAATTCGTTCCAAGCTACCTACTTCGTCGATCTTCTTTTGGAGGAACCCCTGATCATATCCTTTATCACGAAAACGTTCCCCAATGAATTCGGCTTGCTGTCTAAACTCAGACTCAATAGTGCAATTCCTTCTCAACCTCACTAGCTGTCCCTTAGGAATATTCATTAGCCAAGGTGCATGATGACAGCTATCAGTGGGGAGGTAACTATTCCTGTCAACTGTTTTGAAGAAGGTTCTGGTTTTAATGGTTGTGTCTTCTTTCCAAATTTCCAAGTCCAAAAAATTAATTTTTACTTCATCTATATTCCAGCTCAGCCTGATATTTTTATCATTTTCTTCAAGTTCCTGGCTGAACTCTATCAGGCTCTCTTTTTCTCCTTTCCAGATAAGGAATATATCGTCGATAAACCGCTTATACATAATCAATTGGGAGGGACTATTCTTATAAATCGCATCATCTTCCCATAATGCCATATGAAGGTTGGCGACACTGGGGGCAAATTTGGCCCCCATGGCCACCCCTTTAGTTTGTTTATAGTAATGGGAGTCATAGCAGAAATAATTATGATTAAGACAATAATCTAAGCATTCCAAAAGAAATTTTCTCTGTTTACACTTCAAACTACTGGACTTCCTCAAAGCCCATCTAGTAGCTGCTAAAGCGTCTTCATGACTAATGTTGGTGTATAGCGAAGCTACATCCGCCGTAGCGAAAAAAATATGTTCATCATCCAGGGTAGTGGCTTCAAGTAGTTGGATAAGGTGCTTAGTGTCTTTTAAATATGCTTAAGTTTCTTTTACTACTGGTTGTAGGAAAAAGTCCAAATATTCTCCCAATCTTGCTCCCACTGAATTAATCCCATTTAGAATAGGTCTACCGGGAGGATTTTCCTTACTTTTATGCACTTTTGGCAGAATATATATCACTGGTATCCGCCATGTGTTTGGAACCAGGTATAGTGCTCCTTTTTCTTTCAAAAGTTTTTTCTCTTTTCCTTTTTCTACCAATTTCTCCAAATCCTTTTTATATTGTAAAGTAGAATTACTGAGTAATTTCAGGTACGTCTCTCCATCCTCAAGCTGTCTCTCCATTTCCTGTTTGTATAAATCCTTAGATAAAATAACTATAGCCTCACCTTCATCTGCCGGTCTTATTACGATATTTTTTCTTTCTTCCAATTGCTTTATTCCCTTTCTTATTTCAATCGGATCCCATGCTTTCTTGACTTGTAGTTTATGGAGATCTTGTATCACCATTCTTTTAAAGACATCTATGTGACCTTCATTTCCAGGGGGTGGATTGAAAAGCGATTTATTTTTCAAAGTGCTGTGTGCATATCGGTCAGGTTTAATCACATTCCTTGATAACTCTCCAGGTTTTGATAGCATATTTTTTTTATGTTTAATTTCCTGGTGAATTTCTGCACATCAACATACGCACTAAATTTATTGAGATTCTTCTTTGGCGCAAATTTCAATCCTTTATCCAAGGTTCTTAGTTCTTCCTGAGTTAACGTAATGCCGCTAATGTTAATAATGCCCTCTCCTATAGGTCTTTCTTTCCTCTTTTTTCTCAACTGTTTCTTCAAACCTCCTCTACATCCTCTCATTCTTTTCTGTCTTATTTCCTCCTTGTTTCTGGTCTCGGGGATCTTCTTGGTGATCTCCTTCCTCCGTTTCCTCCATCTGGATTTCTTGGGGGTCTTGGGTAGCGCTCTTCTAAAAAATGCTGGGAGTTATATTCATAGGTCTCATGGTGTCTCCCCTCTTGGGATGGATAAGGGTATGGTGCTCCAAAGGAGTCACCATCCCTTCTCAGAACATCATACCTATTCGAAGTTGGTATTGGGCTCCTCCTTCTATCATATTGATATACTCCACCTCTATTTTGTGGATATTGATCCTGCCAATAGGGGGCTTGATTTCTTGTATCACAATATTGCCCACGATCTGGAGTTCTCTTTTCATGATACTGTCCATATTGGACTTGGGATTGTTGATAGTGAGGGCCCTTATATGGTGGTTTTCTCCCATTGTTCTTCCAATGCGTTTTTTTCCCTAGATTATTTTGTCCATGTCCATTAGGGGTTCTGTACACGGGTGGTCGATTATTTCCTGAATTTCGGGGAGTTTTTGGTTGTTCAACCCATTGGTTGGGATTCATTGGATGTTCTACGGTGGTATTAATAGGTACACATCTTTCCTCCTTCTCTGGGGTAGATAAGTTGGATGCAGTTGTGACTGCATTGATTTGCCATTTATAGGCTGTTTCATCTTGATAGTCCTTGATATCTCTAAGGAATTTCCTCTTTTTCCTGGCTGCGGTATCTTTATCTTTCTTTACCATATCTTTGTTAAGTTGGGCGGATAGTGTCGCAAATTCTGGCAAATCTTTGACCGGGTCAAGCTTTTCTTTTAAATCCGTAATTTGCACATCTATTGCTTTGATTTTACGCTGTTTCCTTTTAATGAGGAAATGTAGCAGATCCAAACCTCTTGCATTGAAGAAGCTGAACCATTCTTCTATAGAATCATCATCCAATAGTCCATCATTTATAGGTACATCCCAACGGAGTCTTCTTGGGACTATTTTGTCTTTGATATATTTCTCATGTGAGACAATATCCCACCAAGAATTCATTTTTTTCTCCATGAGATGCCCCATCTTTCTAAAAATCCCTTCTATGTCTCCATTAGGTTTATTCTCTTGTTTGGAAAACACCTCATCTAGATTGATGGCTCTACTCTCTAAATAATCAAAAACCTGCATGGCAGCTGCACAAGTGTAAAATGGTGATGTGACAAATATAGAAAAAAAGGTGCTTGTGCGCTTACCACTCAGTAAAAATAGAAACACTAAAGTGCAAATATTGCTGAACAAATTAAATATTAAGAGACAACTAGCAGCTAACTTCTATAATGTGACCAACATACGATAAAATAGTTTATATAGTGAAGCAGCGCTAAATGTCAATAGAAAGTGCTAATATTAAAAGTGCTATTAATAAAGTCTAACTTCTCATAAATTAAATAAATGGGGTGACAAAATCAACAATAATAAAATAAAATTAAAACGTCCAAACAGTGACTATGTAAATAAAGTGCTAAATAGCCAAAATGGCAGTCCAAATAGCAACAGCTAATTGCAGGGAGAGAAGCAAGGATGGGTGTGGGAATACACCTTGTCTCATCAGAAACACACTGGACCCCCCCCTCCCTACTCTCCTTCCCCTTCCCCCTCCCCCTCCATCCAAATCTCTCCCCTCCCTCTCCCCCTATTTCCTTCCATCCTTCCCCCTCTACCCCCCTTCTTCGTGTGTTATGTTATCTCTTTATTGTGATATCATCTTGCCTTCTTATACTCAGGGAGATTGCTTCATGCAGCAGTTGTGTTTATGTTTGTTTGAAACGTGTAGTAGTAATATTACCGGGGGTTTGCCTTGCTTTAAATCTGCTTTATAGCATGCTTGGGGGGTCTGGAGATTGGCTTATGACTACCCTCTGTTTACATGGATGTCATACGCTCGGGACTTCCAGCCATGTCCTTAGTTCTTGGCCGCAGGGTCTTGTCCCAGACGTGGGGGTACAGAAATGCGACCCCCTCGTGGGACATGGGCCTGTCAGTTTGTGTGTGAGGGGTGGTGCCCCTGGGGCTGTCACCCTCGTGTTCCCGTTGAGGGTGGCCCCGGGTGTACCCTCCCTCTCTTCCTTGTTAGGTTTCATCGTGGATTTGCTTATTGTTTATTACCATTTTACCTTTCAGTTGGTTTTTAACAGCCCTGGGGACTTGATTTATTTTTTGTCCTCCTTGGGGATCTAGGGTTGTTGAACAGGGCTCCGCGGCTTCCTCGCACCCTGGGGGCCCCATTATAGTGGATGACCCGGACTGCGAGCGACAGCGTGGAGTACTGCACTTTAGGCGTGAGATATTGAGTACCATGTGTGCGGAACAATCTTAAGATCTCAGTAGCTGTCAGAGTTTTTGCTGGGACTTGAGCCCAGCAGTGGGTGGGGGGGGTGCCGCGGGGTGCCCGGTATCTTTGCTATGGATGGGCCTTCGTGGCATGCCTCTGATCCCTGTCCTTTGACTGAGGTGTTTTACCCTGAGCTACCTTTAAGCCGGTGTGGGGGACCTGGGCGGCGGAGTAGGTTGGTTCGTTTAGGTTCTAGACTTCTTCCCCACCCCAAGGGAGGCGGGTTTCCCCTCTTGAACACTCCGGCATATTGTACCATAATCCTATCAATATTTTTCTCATCACTCCCTTATTAGGTAGCATAGCGGGACTACTGCTACCTCCGATAGTACACGACCACACCCCTAGTTGGGGGTAACTTCCCTGTTGTGGTAGAGAGCCCGGGGTTTCTAAGGTCCGGACACCATCAGAACAGGGTCAAGATAGGTGCTTTTCCTACTTTCCCTATTATCTTTTCCTTGTTTTTCTTTTTCATCCTTTTCCCTTCTGTATTTCCCCCCCATCTCCCCTCTCCGCTTAAGGTTACTAGGAGTGGGTGTCACCACACCCGGAATACCCCTATGGCCTCAATCATGCAGTCTTCGGCTCCTCTATCTCTTAAGGTGTTCTCTTTGAATGCCAAAGGCCTCAATATTCCTGAGAAGCGTAGTAGCCTTATGGCAGAAGCCCACAGACATAGGGCCCAAGTCATCTTTTTCCAGGAAACCCACTTTAAATCTAGCTCTATTCAGCGTCTTACCAATAAGAGATACCCTGACGTTTACCACGCGACCTCTGCTGATTCCAAGACAAAAGGAGTAGCGATACTGATCGCAAAGTCACTCGCATTTCACCTCACTGACCAGGTGGCTGACCCTGAAGGCCGGTTCATTTTCCTGAAAGGAACGTGGAAGGACAGGCCGGTGACGCTTGCGAACATATACTGCCCCAATTCTAGACAAGTCTCCTTTTTGAAGGACACGCTTCTGCGACTCACATCGTTCAAAGATGGTCTTTTGATTTTAGGAGGGGACTTTAACATGGCCCTGGACCCAACCCTTGACACTTCCACCGGAACTTCGTCCCTTCCCTTTGCGGCCTTGAGGCAAGCGAAGTTAGGGCTGGCCTCTCTCACCCTCCATGACACATGGCGTACCCTTAACCCCCGGGGGAAGGACTACACGTTCTTCTCTCCCCCACATAATCGTTACTCGCGACTTGATTACCTTTTTATTTCCCAGAAAGACCTGTCGTACCTATCTGAGGCGACGATAGAAAACATGGTCCTTTCCGACCACCATCCGGTTACCGTGACCCTACGATTCCCTCAAAGAGAATTGTCCACTAGGATTTGGAGACTAGATGCTTCACTTCTTACTGATCTTGCAGATGTAGCCACCCTCCAACAAGTCATTAGTGACTATTTTCGACATAACGTCACCCCAGATGTCCCTCCCATGACTCAATGGGAGGCGCATAAGTGTGTAGTGAGGGGACATTTGATTTCAATTGCTGCCCGGAGGAAGAGGGAGCACCAAGCTTTGATTCAGTCCTTGACGGACACGATCCGGAGACTAGAAGTACAGCATAAACATTCTTTGACACTGCAGGTGGCGACCGAACTGGCAGACGCGAGGACTCTTTTACGCGATGAGCTATACAAGCGAGCGCGAAAAAGACAGATGTTGACGCAAAAGTTGTATTATGAGCAAGGCAATAAGCCGGGTAGGTTGCTTGCTAGGCTCACGCAGAAGCGCACTCTTGCTTCTACAATCCACCATATTCGAGATGGTCACGGTGCACTCCATTCCAGGAATGAGGATATTGCTCAGCAGTTTAGAGCCTTCTATGATAAGCTATACAACATTTCGGTGAGTGAGGGGGGTTCTTTTGATGCGGCCGCACCGATAACCCTGATTCAGGATTTTCTGCACAAATTTAGCCCGAAGGCACTATCTGCGGAAGACCGGATATCCCTAGAATCCCCTCTGACTTCTGAAGAATGGGTAGAAGCCTTAAAAACCACTAAGCCGGGCAAATGTCCGGGACCTGACGGCTTCTCGACGCAATATTACAAGTCCTTTTCAGACCTTTTGGCGCCGGGATTTCTCAGAGCCTTCAACTCTCTCTCAAGCTCCCCCTGCCAATCCGCTACCCTGCTGGAAGCTTACATGGCGGTGATACCCAAGGCGAATAAAGACCCCGCAGATGTAGCGAACTATAGACCTATCTCGCTCTTGAATACAGATGTGAAACTATTCTCCAAAATCTTGGCGAAAAGATTAGTTCACTTTGTGCCGGCCTGGGTGGGTCTTGATCAAGTGGGCTTTGTCCCGGGCAGAGAAGCCAGGGACAACACCATCAAGGCCCTTAATTTGCATCATTGGCTCTCCTCATCCAAAAAAGAAGGCTTTTTCCTGTCCATGGATGCGGAGAAGGCCTTCGATCGAGTGGCCTGGGACTACATAGACTTGACATTGGAAGCCCTAGGATTGGGCTCTACAATGCGGGCTAATATCGGAGCTCTGTACACGAACCCGACTGCTAGAGTTCGAGTCAATGGCCACTTGTCGGAGGCCTTCTCCATCCACAACGGCACCAGGCAGGGCTGTCCTCTTTCCCCCATTCTGTATATCCTCACCCTGGAACCTCTTGTCCGTTGCATCCGGGAGAACCCCAATATCAGGGGCATTGACATTCAGCAAAGAGAATACAAGCTTGCAGCTTTTGCGGATGACATTCTGCTCTTTCTCTCGTCCCCCTTAACATCCTTGCCTAACTTGATGCAAGCCCTTGACCTCTTCAGAACTATTTCGAATCTAAAGATTAATTATTCCAAATCATTCGCCCTCAATGTCTCGTTACCTTCGTCTCTTGCTGATCTGTGTCAAGAGAACTTTCCCTTTCAGTGGAAGACGGATGAAATTACCTACCTAGGCATCCGGATTACTGGCCGACTGACAGACCTTTATGGGGAAAACTTTTTGGCAGAGCTGAAAACTATTGAACAAGATCTCCTTCGGTGGGATGCCCCCACGATCTCCTGGTTCGGGCGAGCCGCCATATTGAAAATGACGGTGCTTCCCCGCATGCTGTACAAGTTTCAAACAATTCCGATACACCTGCCACCCTCTTTCTTCGTGACCTATAAGAGAATTTGTAGGAAGTTCCTTTGGAGAGCCAGGGCACCGAGAATCGGATGGGCCAAGTTGGTGCTGCCAAAGTTGGGGGGAGGTATTGGTCTCCCGGACCTACAGCGGTATTACTGGGCTGCTCATCTAGCGCGTATTGTGGACTGGCGGGTACATGCTCGCTGTAAGGGATGGGTTCTCTTGGAGAACCTGATTACGGGAGCGGAGCTGGGTAAGGTCCCATGGTTTACTAGGACGCACTGGACGTCTGACACCCAATTCCACCCCCTTGTGGGTGCTACTCTTTCGGCATATGAACAGGCCTGTAGGGCTCATGCGGTTTCCGCTACGGATTGTGGGTTGACTCCTATTAGGGGTAATCCAGACTTTGTGCCTGGAATGGATAGATCTTATCTGGCGAGGGAATGGTCACGTTCGGATTTGCAAGCCAGACATTGTTTTTCTGGGGACAGATTTCTTGATTATAAAGAACTAGCTTCTTTATCTCCGACCAAGTCCTTCCCCTTTTTGGCTTACCTTCAGATAAAACACTTTCTTGATCATCCTTCTAAGAGAGGATGCTTTACAAAACCGCCTACGGTTTTCGAGTCCTTATGCTCTGGCCCGCCTCCCCAGAGGCACGTGATCTCGTTGCTTTATGCCTCAATGTTTAGAGAACCCTTTGTTTCCATGCAAACGGAGCACACCTTTTGGGAGGCGAGGTTAGACAGAACGATTGAGAAGAAAAGCTGGGAACGAGTTCATTGGTTTATCCATAAGGGCTCCCTGAATGTGAATACCCAGGAAAATGGGTACAAGATCAGATCGCGGTGGTATAAGACACCTGACCTTCTCCATAAATTTATTCCAAATGTAACTGACCGGTGCTGGAGATGTGGCAAGGACTTGGGCACTCTTCTCCATATTTGGTGGGAGTGCACACTGATTCAGCCATATTGGCGTGAGGTGCATAGTGCGACGACAGCGATCTCCTCGCTCCCGCTGGAGTTCTCTCCGGCACAGTATCTTCTTCACCTCTCCAAAATATCCAGGAAGAGTTACCGCAACTCAGTAGCGATTCACATGATAAACGCGGCCAGACTGTGTGTACCCGTCCATTGGAGGTCCACAGTGCCACCATCTATGAAGGAATGGGTAACACGTATTAATCACATTGCAGCGATAGAGGAGCTGATATACACTGCACAAGATAGGATCTCAAAATTTTCGTTTACCTGGGATGATTGGTTCAAATTTAGAAAATCCCCTGAATATCAGGCGCTGCTATCAAGGAGCGTTTGACTGGATCCCGTGTCAGAGACTCTCTTGGCTGACACATAGAAACTGCAAGATACGACCATATTACTCCAGTGTCAGACTAGACGGAGAGGGTAGATGGTGGTTCCCCTACCCCCTCTCCTGGTAGTTTCCCTGGGAATTCTACCTCCTACTCCCCCCCCACCCCTCCCCTCTTTCACACCTTCTTTCTCTCGTTTTCTGTTAGGTTATATATATTTTTTTTTTTTGTCTACGCCCAATCTGATGATGTGCGGATTTGGGGGCGTCGGGGTTACTTACGGGTGGCCCCTTTAATCATCAATCTAGAGATGGGCACCCCCTTAGGGACTGTTCTTGAAGCTATCAGATAGGCTCTGAACTACAGTTACTTAGGCCTCTACTTCCCAATACGCTGGATAGACCTGAAAACACTGGGTCCTACCTCGAACGACATAGTTTCATCACCGGTAAACTCTTGAAAATCTTTCTGCTCCTAGGAGCGACTGTGTCAATAGTATTTGTGGGAAGTATATCATGAGGTTTGTTTAACATGTACGGGAGGTCTCTGTCTTCCTTGTAGAGCCTAAGCTGTCCTGTGTATGTATTTTTTTTTTTTTTTTTTGGTTTTGAGTTCATTGTCATGCTTGATATTGGCTGTACTGTTATTTTATTTTCTTAAATAAAATCTTTATGGAAAAAAAAAAAAAGAAACACACTGGATCAGATGAACAAATGATGCATAAATAATCCTCCCCCATAGACACCAGCCTCTCACCTCTCTGGTGGACCCCACGGGGTCAGTAATAACCACAAAGATCTCCACTGCTCACAATGAGAACTTCCAGTCCTTTTGCGTGACCCGAAACCACTGTAGGGATCTCCACAGCTTACCAGTGTTCTTCCTTAAAGCGAATCTTCCTGATGGACCCCACGAGGTCAATAATGGCCACAAAGATCTCCACTGCTCACAATGAGAACTTCCAGTCCTTTTGAGTGACCCGGAACCACTGTAAGAATCTCCACAGCTTATCAATGTTCTTCCTTAAACGAATCTTACTCCATAATATTCAGAAAAAAACAAAAAGGGACGCATGTAAAGGAAAGCCCCAAGAAAAGGCGTTTATTCAAATAAAAACAGCTAAAAAACACGTTAAAAACCAAGACTGAGCTGGAATATAGATGAAGTAAAAATTAATTTTTTGGACTTGGAAATTTGGAAAGAAGACACAACCATTAAAACCAGAACCTTCTTCAAAACAGTTGACAGGAATAGTTACCTCCCCACTGATAGCTGTCATCATGCACCTTGGCTAATGAATATTCCTAAGGGACAGCTAGTGAGGTTGAGAAGGAATTGCACTATTGAGTCTGAGTTTAGACAGCAAGCCGAATTCATTGGGGAACGTTTTCGTGATAAAGGATATGATCAGGGGTTCCTCCAAAAGAAGATCGACGAAGTAGGTAGCTTGGAACGAATTAATCTCCTTAGAGACAGAGAAAAAGAAAAGGTCAACTATGTAGAGGTTCCATTGATCCTCGATTACAATATGCAGTTAAAAAAATTAGAATCCATCATCCGGAAACATTGGAATGTCTTAAAAGCAGACCGCCACTTGTCTCAAGTATTACCTCCATTTCCTAAATTCATTTATAGAAGGGCTCCTACCCTTCGCAATATACTAGCCAAGAATGTTTTGGATCCTCCAACTAAGAAGCCTTTTTCCTTTTTTGAAGGAAAGGGCTTCTACCCGTGCAAGTATTGTTATGCGTGTAGGCATACTAAGTTTAAGAAGTCCAAAAAAGATGATTTTGTAGCCACCTCCACAGGAAAAAATTATGTTATCAAAGAGTTTATTTCCTGTAGGACTGAAGGGGCTGTCTACGTACTGGAGTGCTCATGCAAACTCCAGTATGTGGGCAGAACGAAAAGGCCCCTCTGGAAACGGTTGAGGGAACATGTTCAAAATATTAAATCTGGCTTTCCCAAGCATAGTGTATCTAGGCACTTTGCTGAAGTTCATGGGAAAGATCCCAGTTCCCTTTCCTTTTGGGGTATTGAAAAGTATAGACCCCATTGGAGAGGAAGTAACAAGGTCATCACTCTCAGTCAAGCTGAGTCTCGTTGGATTTTTGAGTTAGAGTCGCTTACCCCTCTAGGTTTAAATATTGATCTTAATTGTTTTATTTCCAATTATTAGATGTGTATTTTAGTAGTTACGTCAATTTTTTATTTTTATTTTTTATTTTAATTTTAATTTTTTTTTTTTAATGTTTGTGCAATATTTAGTTTTAATGTTTTGACGTTAGCAACTTTAATGTATATCTTTTTATCTATTTACTAGTTTATCTAGTTTGTATTTATACCTTGTTCTGGGCAGTAGTTGTCAAGGTCATGGAGACCAAGAATGTCCTGACTGATCTCCCAGAATCCATTGCTTGGTATTAATTTGCATATGATGATCAGAAGCGTATATAAGCTCCTATTAGTCACTTGGCCCCTATGCCCTTGATGAAGTCACGTGTGTAGTGACGCAACGCGTCGGGAGGAGGAGCCTAAGTGACGTCCACTTCCGGTTTGCGGCCGTAAACCGGAAGTTAGTATTTTATGAACATTTTGTTTGGCGTTTTTTACCCCTTGGTTTTTAACGTGTTTTTTAGCTGTTTTTATTTGAATAAACGCCTTTTCTTTGGGCTTTCCTTTACATGCTTCACTATGGAGTCCCTTTTTGTTTTTTTCTGAATATTATGGAGTAAGATTCGTTTTAAGGAAGAACATTGGTAAGCTGTGGAGATTCTTACAGTGGTTCCGGGTCACTCAAAAGGACTGGAAGTTCTCATTGTGAGCAGTGTAGATCTTTGTGGCCATTATTGACCTCGTGGGGTCCATCAGGAAGATTCGCTTTAAGGAAGAACACTGGTAAGCTGTGGAGATCCCTACAGTGGTTTCGGGTCACGCAAAAGGACTGGAAGTTCTCATTGTGAGCAGTGGAGATCTTTGTGGTTATTACTGACCCCGTGGGGTCCACCAGAGAGGTGAGAGGCTGGTGTCTATGGGGGAGGATTATTTATGCATCATTTGTTCATCTGATCCAGTGTGTTTCTGATGAGACAAGGTGTATTCCCACACCCATCCTTGCTTCTCTCCCTGCAATTAGCTGTTGCAATTTGGACTGCCATTTTGGCTATTTAGCACTTTATTTACATAGTCACTGTTTGGACATTTTAATTTTATTTTATTATTGTTGATTTTGTCACCCCATTTATTTAATTTATGAGAAGTTAGACTTTATTAATAGCACTTTTAATATTAGCACTTTCTATTGACATTTAGCGCTGCTTCACTATATAAACTATTTTATTGTATGTTGGTCACATTATAGAAGTTAGCTGCTAGTTGTCTCTTAATATTTAATTTGTTCAGCAATATTTGCACTTTAGTGTTTCTATTTTTACTGAGTGGTAAGCGCACAAGCACCTTTTTTTCTATATTTGTCACATCACCATTTTACACTTGTGCAGCTGCCATGCAGGTTTTTGATTATTTAGAGAGTAGAGCCATCAATCTAGATGAGGTGTTCTCCAAACAAGAGAATAAACTTAATGGAGACATAGAAGGGATTTTTAGAAAGATGGGGCATCTCATGGAGAAAAAAATGAATTCTTGGTGGGATATTGTCTCACATGAGAAATATATCAAAGAAAAAATAGTCCCAAGAAGACTCCGTTGGGATGTACCTATAAATGATGTTATATTGGATGATGATTCTATAGAAGAATGGTTCAGCTTCTTCAATGCAAGAGGTTTGGATCTGCTACATTTCCTCATTAAAAGGAAACAGCGTAAAATCAAAGCAATAGATGTGCAAATTACGGATTTAAAAGAAAAGCTTGACCCGGTCAAAGATTTGCCAGAATTTGCGACACTATCCGCCCAACTTAACAAAGATATGGTAAAGAAAGATAAAGATACCGCAGCCAGGAAAAAGAGGAAATTCCTTAGAGATATCAAGGACTATCAAGATGAAACAGCCTATAAATGGCAAATCAATGCAGTCACAACTGCATCCAACTTATCTACCCCAGAGAAGGAGGAAAGATGTGTACCTATTAATACCACCGTAGAACATCCAATGAATCCCAACCAATGGGTTGAACAACCAAAAACTCCCCGAAATTCAGGAAATAATCGACCACCCGTGTACAGAACCCCTAATGGACATGGACAAAATAATCAAGGGAAAAAAACGCATTGGAAGAACAATGGGAGAAAACCACCATATAAGGGCCCTCACTATCAACAATCCCAAGTCCAATATGGACAGTATCATGAAAAGAGAACTCCAGATCGTGGGCAATATTGTGATACAAGAAATCAAGCCCCCTATTGGCAGGATCAATATCCACAAAATAGAGGTGGAGTATATCAATATGATAGAAGGAGGAGCCCAATACCAACTTCGAATAGGTATGATGTTCTGAGAAGGGATGGTGACTCCTTTGGAGCACCATACCCTTATCCATCCCAAGAGGGGAGACACCATGAGACCTATGAATATAACTCCCAGCGTTTTTTAGAAGAGCGCTACCCAAGACCCCCAAGAAATCCAGATGGAGGAAACGGAGGAAGGAGATCACCAAGAAGATCCCCGAGACCAGAAACAAGGAGGAAATAAGACAGAAAAGAATGAGAGGATGTAGAGGAGGTTTGAAGAAACAGTTGAGAAAAAAGAGGAAAGAAAGACCTATAGGAGAGGGCATTATTAACATTAGCGGCATTACGTTAACTCAGGAAAAACTAAGAACCTTGGATAAAGGATTGAAATTTGCGCCAAAGAAGAATCTCAATAAATTTAGTGCGTATGTTGATGTGCAGAAATTCACCAGGAAATTAAACATAAAAAAATATATGCTATCAAAACCTGGAGAGTTATCAAGGAATGTGATTAAACCTGACCGATATGCACACAGCACTTTGAAAAATAAATCGCTTTTCAATCCACCCCCTGGAAATGAAGGTCACATAGATGTCTTTAAAAGAATGGTGATACAAGATCTCCATAAACTACAGGTCAAGAAAGCATGGGATCCGATTGAAATAAGAAATAAGAAAGCAATTGGAAGAAAGAAAAAATATCGTAATAAGACCGGCAGATAAAGGTGGGGCTATAGTTATTTTATCTAAGGATTTATACAAACAGGAAATGGAGAGACAGCTTGAGGATGGAGAGACGTACCTGAAATTACTCAGTAATTCTACTTTACAATATAAAAAGGATTTGGAGAAATTGGTAGAAAAAGGAAAAGAGAAAAAACTTTTGAAAGAAAAAGAAGCACTATACCTGGTTCCAAACACATGCCGGATACCAGTGATATATATTCTGCCAAAAGTGCATAAAAGTAAGGAAAATCCTCCCGGTAGACCTATTCTAAATGGGATTAATTCAGTGGGAGCAAGATTGGGAGAATATTTGGACTTTTTCCTACAACCAGTAGTAAAAGAAACTCAAGCATATTTAAAAGACACTAAGCACCTTATCCAACTACTTGAAGCCACTACCCTGGATGATGAACATATTTTTTTCGCTACGGCGGATGTAGCTTCGCTATACACCAACATTAGTCATGAAGACGCTTTAGCAGCTACTAGATGGGCTTTGAGGAAGTCCAGTAGTTTGAAGTGTAAACAGAGAAAATTTCTTTTGGAATGCTTAGATTATTGTCTTAATCATAATTATTTCTGGTATGACTCCCATTACTATAAACAAACTAAAGGGGTGGCCATGGGGGCCAAATTTGCCCCCAGTGTCGCCAACCTTCATATGGCATTATGGGAAGATGATGCGATTTATAAGAATAGTCCCTCCCAATTGATTATGTATAAGCGGTTTATCGACGATATATTCCTTATCTGGAAAGGAGAAAAAGAGAGCCTGATAGAGTTCAGCCAGGAACTTGAAGAAAATGATAAAAATATCAGGCTGAGCTGGAATATAGATGAAGTAAAAATAAATTTTTTGGACTTGGAAATTTGGAAAGAAGACACAACCATTAAAACCAGAACCTTCTTTAAAACAGTTGACAGGAATAGTTACCTCCCCACTGATAGCTGTCATCATGCACCTTGGCTAATGAATATTCCTAAGGGACAGCTAGTGAGGTTGAGAAGGAATTGCACTATTGAGTCTGAGTTTAGACAGCAAGCCGAATTCATTGGGGAACGTTTTCGTGATAAAGGATATGATCAGGGGTTCCTCCAAAAGAAGATCGACGAAGTAGGTAGCTTGGAACGAATTAATCTCCTTAGAGACAGAGAAAAAGAAAAGGTCAACTATGTAGAGGTTCCATTGATCCTCGATTACAATATGCAGTTCAAAAAATTAGAATCCATCATCCGGAAACATTGGAATGTCTTAAAAGCAGACCGCCACTTGTCTCAAGTATTACCTCCATTTCCTAAATTCATTTATAGAAGGGCTCCTACCCTTCGCAATATACTAGCCAAGAATGTTTTGGATCCTCCAACTAAGAAGCCTTTTTCCTTTTTTGAAGGAAAGGGCTTCTACCCGTGCAAGTATTGTTATGCGTGTAGGCATACTAAGTTTAAGAAGTCCAAAAAAGATGATTTTGTAGCCACCTCCACAGGAAAAAATTATGTTATCAAAGAGTTTATTTCCTGTAGGACTGAAGGGGCTGTCTACGTACTGGAGTGCTCATGCAAACTCCAGTATGTGGGCAGAACGAAAAGGCCCCTCTGGAAACGGTTGAGGGAACATGTTCAAAATATTAAATCTGGCTTTCCCAAGCATAGTGTATCTAGGCACTTTGCTGAAGTGCATGGGAAAGATCCCAGTTCCCTTTCCTTTTGGGGTATTGAAAAGTATAGACCCCATTGGAGAGGAAGTAACAAGGTCATCACTCTCAGTCAAGCTGAGTCTCGTTGGATTTTTGAGTTACAGTCGCTTACCCCTCTAGGTTTAAATATTGAGTTTGATCTTAATTGTTTTATTTCCAATTATTAGATGTGTATTTTAGTAGTTACGTCAATTTTTTTTTTTCAATTTTTTTAATTAATTTTTACTTAAATTTTTTTTTTTTTTCTGTTTTTTTTTTTTAATGTTTGTGCAATATTTAGTTTTAATGTTTTGACGTTAGCAACTTTAATGTATATCTTTTTATCTACTTACTAGTTTATCTAGTTTGTATTTATACCTTGTTCTGGGCAGTAGTTGTCAAGGTCATGGAGACCAAGAATGACCTGACTGATCTCCCAGAATCCATTGCTTGGTATTAATTTGCATATGATGATCAGAAGTGTATATAAGCTCCTATTAGTCACTTGGCCCCTATGCCCTTGATGAAGTCACGTGTGTAGTGACGCAACGCGTCGGGAGGAGGAGCCTAAGTGACATCCACTTCCGGTTTGTGGCCGTAAACCGGAAGTTAGTATTTTATGAACATTTTGTTTGGCGTTTTTTACCCCTTGGTTTTTAACGTGTTTTTTAGCTGTTTTTATTTGAATAAACGCCTTTTCTTGGGGCTTTCCTTTACATGCTTCACTATGAAGTCCCTTTTTGTTTTTTTCTGAATATTATGGAGTAAGATTCGTTTTAAGGAAGAACATTGGTAAGCTGTGGAGATTCTTACAGTGGTTCCGGGTCACTCAAAAGGACTGGAAGTTCTCATTGTGAGCAGTGGAGATCTTTGTGGCCATTATTGACCTCGTGGGGTCCATCAGGAAGATTCGCTTTAAGGAAGAACACTGGTAAGCTGTGGAGATCCCTACAGTGGTTTCGGGTCACGCAAAAGGACTGGAAGTTCTCATTGTGAGCAGTGGAGATCTTTGTGGTTATTACTGACCCCGTGGGGTCCACCAGAGAGGTGAGAGGCTGGTGTCTATGGGGGAGGATTATTTATGCATCATTTGTTCATCTGATCCAGTGTGTTTCTGATGAGACAAGGTGTATTCCCACACCCATCCTTGCTTCTCTCCCTGCAATTAGCTGTTGCTATTTGGACTGCCATTTTGGCTATTTAGCACTTTATTTACATAGTCACTGTTTGGACGTTTTAATTTTATTTTATTATTGTTGATTTTGTCACCCCATTTATTTAATTTATGAGAAGTTAGACTTTATTAATAGCACTTTTAATATTAGCACTTTCTATTGACATTTAGCGCTGCTTCACTATATAAACTATTGTCATTTACTTTAACTCCCTTTGTTGTCTCCTTATATCCTATTTGATTTGTAGTAAGCCATAAAAGGGGTTTGCTATACGTATAAAGTTTTCTACGAAACAGCAGTAATAGCTTAGAAATCCAAGTATTTTTTCTCACTTCACCCACCGTCTTTGGTATTCTTTTTATGAGTACATCCACTACTACTGTATCCTTTGGATCCATTTGAATACCATTGCCTGAAACAAGTGTACCAAGAAATCTTTTCTTTTAAAAAGTTCACGCTTGTTTGCTTTCAGCTTGATCCCATATGCACGCACTTTATGGAAAACCTTTCTCAGCACTTCAAGGTGTTCTGAAAAGGTCCGGGAATAACAGTACATAATCAAGATAAGGTGAACAACATTCATCTTTTAGTTCTTCCAGTGTCTCTTCCATGCATCTTTCAAATGCTGCTGGGGCATTCATCAAGCCAAATGGAATCCTCACCCATTCATGTAGACCCCAGGGTGTACTAAATGTGCCTTGACTCTTCAGAAATAAAACCTTGGTGGTAAGCACTTCCCTGGTTCTAGAGTAGAGAACCATGAGTAGCCACTTAAATTGTCTAGCACAGTGGTTCTCAACTCCTGTCCTCAGGACCCACTAACAGGCCAGATTTTAAGTATTACCTTGGTGAGATGCAGACTAGAATACTGCCTACCTGAGCAGAAAATTATATCACCTGTGATGCATTTCAGTTATCTTGCAAACCTGGCCTGTTGGTGGGCCCTGAGGACTGGAGTTGAGAACCACTGGTCTAGCAGGTCTTGAACTCAAGGCAAGGGGTGTCTGTCAGGCATAGTCTTCTTTTTTAATTCTCTGAAGTGCACACAGACTCAAGCTCCCATCTTTTTTTCTTACACAAACTATAGTGGAGGAGTAAGAGCCCTTTCACATGGGCGGATCCATTTTTAGACATCCGATCCGCCAGACAGATGGAAAATAGGGTTTCCATTCGTCTGGATTTAGCAGAGCGGGTCAGATCGGGGCGGATCGGATGCCAGCGGACATGTCACCGCTGACATTCATCGCTCCATAGAGATGTATGGAGCGTCCGTTAAGGTCCGCCAAAAAAACTGACAGGCGGATCTGAACAGTCCGCCCATGTGAAAGGGCCCTAAGGAGATTTAGAATTACTCCTTATGTCAGGTTCTTATTGTAAACAATAGCAGCACCCACTTGTTGAGATGACTTCAGTACTTTTTGCTTTAGTTCCATGATTCTGTAAACAAACTGCTGTGCAGTTTCTTTATTCTGTTGCTTTGCATTCATCAGTTCCTGAAACAGATCAGTGCTGCTTATATCCTGAAGGTGTAAGCATAAAAACCTTTTAAACTCTGCTACAGAAAGGTCCTCCTTAAAAATTTGCATCCCTTAAATGTTGCAGGTTTTATGATATTTAGCAGAGTTCTGATGATTTGTGACTAGGTATTTTTCCTTCACACCTTTATCTATCGGTTTCCAGATATTGCTGAGGGTAATTTCAGAGTCCCAGTCTGATATTTGCCCACAATAAATTGTAAACTCCTTTCTTGGCAGGTATGCTGCTATGTCCCTTAATGTGAGATCACCTTCTGTTGGTCTGTCCTCTGAGAGATTGTCCACAATCCCTCACCTCACTTACAATATCTCACAAAAGTAAGTACACCCCTCACATTTTTGTAAATATTTTATTATATCTTTTCATGTGACAACACTGAAGAAATGACAATTTGCTAGAATGTAAAGTACTGAGTGTACAGCTTGTATAACAGTGTAAATTTGCTGTCCCCTAAAAATAACTCACACAGCCATTAATGCCTAAACCACTGGCAACAAAAGTAAGTACACCCATAACTAAAAATTTCCAAATTGGTCCAAACGTGTCAATATTTTGTGTGGCCACCATTATTTTCCAGCACTGCCTTAACCTTCTTGGGCATGGAGTTCACCAGAGCTTCACAGATTGCCACTGGAGTCCTCTTCCACTCCTCCATGACGACATCACGGAGCTGGTGGATGTTAGAGACTTTGCGCTCCTCCACCTTCCGTTTGAGGATGCCCCACAGATGCTCAATATGGTTTAGGTCTGGAGACATGCTTGGCCAGTCAATCACCTTTAGCCTCAGCTTCTTTAGCAAGGCAGTGGTCGTCTGGGAGGTGTGTTTGGGGTCGTTATGTTGGAAAACTGCGCTGAGGACCAGTCTCCGAAGGGAGGGGGATCATGCTCTGCTTCAGTATGTAACAGTACATGTTGGTGTTCAAGGTTCCCTCAATGAACTGTAGCTCCCCAGTGCCGGCCGCACTCATGCAGCCCCAGACCACAACACTCCTACCACCATGCTTGACTGTAGGCAGACACACTTGTCTTTGTACTTCTCACCTGGTTGCCACCACACACGCTTGACACCATCTGAATCAAATACGTTTATCTTGGTCTCATCAGACCACAGGACATCGTTCCAGTAATCCATGACCTTCATCTGCTTGTCTTCAGCAAACTGTTTGCAGGCTTTCTTGTGCATCATCTTTAGAAGAGGCTTCCTTCTGGGGCGACAGCCATGCAGACCAATGTGATGCAGTGTGTGGCGTATGGTCTGAGCACTGACAGGCTGACCCCCCACCCCTTCAACCTCTGCAGCAATGCTGGCAGCACTCACATCTATTTCCCAAAGACAACCTCTGGATATGACGTTGAGCATGTGCACTCAACTTCTTTGGTCGACCATGGCGAGGCCTGTTCTGAGTGGAACCTGTCCTGTTAAACCACTGTATGGTCTTGGCCACCATGCTGCAGCTCAGTTTCAGGGTCTTGGCAATCTTTTTATAGCCTATGCCATCTTTATGTAGAGCAACGATTATTTTTTTCAGATCCTCAGAGTTCTTTGCCATGAGGTGCCATGTTGAACTTCCAGTGACCAGTATGAGAGAGTGAGAACACCAAATTTAACACACCTGCTCCCCATTCACACCTGAGACCTTGTAACAGTAACGAGTCACATGACACCGGGGATGTGTCAGCGGTGCCAGCGGTTTAGACAGTAATGGCTGTGTGTTGAGTTATTTTGAGGGGATAGTGTTGTGTTACACTATGTGATTATTCTTGCTCTGTGTCTTTAAGATCTGTCCCCTTCTTTCTAGCTGAACTCTCTCTCTCACCGTAGTTCTTTATATTTCTCCTCCACTTCCTGACTCTGGTCATTACTCCTGTATATCTTCCATGCTAAACATCTTACATGTGGCTTACAACTGCAACGTTTTTCTACCTATGAATATCCATCATTAAACGGAACATTCAAAAGGATTCATCGTCTGTCGTCCTAACTGTGAGTTTATTCATTGAGTTAAGCTGCCTGTATCGATGCAAGGGATGAATATCAAACCAGCTTGTGTAAGGCCTACATCAACCTGGAGATGAACTTTATCGCTTTGTAGTTGAGACAGAACAGTAGAAAAACAGAGTTTCACAGCCTAATTACAAGATTTCTGCATGTCAGTACTGATACAGACAAGATTTACTGCCCTCATAGCAAGAAAGAAGAAGGGAGCAGCACATGGCAGCCTTATAGCTTGAGTTTATCTGCATGGTGTCATATTTCAGCACACAGATCCTGCCTGATATCACAGCTAGTCTGCTATCATGAGTGACCAAGCTTCTATATGTGAACTCACATCTACCTCTCCACAAGTTCCTGAAGAAACTGAGTTACCCAAACGTTTAGTTAAACCCACTTGGAAAGTAATGGAGAATTATGAAGCTTCAAGGACTGAATTGTCAAATAGCTTGGAATTAGTCTGGGAGAAAATTCTTGCTGAAGCTAATACAGTGTCTGTTGAACGTGAACTACTGACACTAGAGGGCGCCATTAAACAACTTTCTGCCTCATATGAGCTTTATCAGCTTACCAGCATCAAATTCACTAATGTCTTACAAAACATGAAGTCAGAAAATGCGATGACGCAATTAAAGTGCGTCAATGCTCTCAATATTGAAAGAGACAGTTTTTTTTTTTTTAAACTTTAAATTTTTATTTATCGAGAATATAAAAGTTACATACAGGTACATTTGCATTGGAATAACAACAATGTAGGTACATACATATTCATATATTGCATAAGAAAGAACAATACATCAGTCATCAGAGAGCAACTCCGTTCTTCAAATACCTCTAAATTATCTAATGAGCATTAGCTCCCTTGTACTAGCCTTGGAGCCTCAAAGGCGGATAAGATTAGGTAGGAGAGCCTGTCACCCCTTTCGGGATCATGCTGTGAGCAGGCTGACTATAAGTATGTCCAAGTACTAATAGCACGGCCCAGAATTTGGCCGTTCGATCTACTCATGGGGTATAATGTAGCTATAAGCCTAGAACCGAGTTGCCTGAGTACTCTCGTTGTAAAATTAGTATAAACATTAGTTGAAATAAGTGTACTACAAAACCTGTGTGCATGCAGTTAGGTAAATTAGTGCTTGTACCAATATCACTGCTCTAGGTTCGCCACTATCCCACCAGTCATTATTTTGCTTTTCCCTTTATGTTCAACATAAATATAGTTCAATGCTATAAGGTAATGTTTGGCTGAGGCCAATGATCCCAAAATTTTTGATAAACATGTATTCTATCTCCTTTATAAGCTAGCATCTTTTCCATTACACTCTGATTGTTTACTCTACTTTTGACTTCCTCTATGGTCGGCGTATTTGAAGTCCTCCATTTGGCCGCTATGGCTACACGTGCCGCATGTAGAATATTTACTACTATTTTCCTATGTGTATAGTGAAAGGATTCAATCCCTATTGAGAGAAGAGCTAGTTCCGGGGCCGGTGCACAATTTGTTTTAGAAATTTCAGAGATAAGAAAAAATACGTCTCTCCAAAAGTTTGATAATAAGCTACAGTGCCACATGATGTGTAGCAGATTACCTCTGTTCTGACATTCCCGCCAACAGAGTGGGGAGAGCGTGGGTGACATTACGTGTAGACAGGTAGGAGTGATATACCACCTATGTAGGATTTTACATGAATTGTCCCAGTGGTCCACACAGGCTGAGGATATTCTGTTATATTTAATAGCAGTCAACCACTGTGATAGAGAAAAGGATTTCTGTAGTTCCCCCTCCCATTTGAGCATAGGAGGGGTTTTGGATTTCATTAGGTGTTGGTTACAGAGTCTATAGCAGAGTGATATACCCCTAATGTGTGTCCTACTTTTACTCAGGAAAAAGTCCCAAAGAGGCAGTGGAATTTCTGTGACATTGTGAGGATTCTTTTTGGTATACTCTCGAATTTGTAGAGTCAACAGTTTATCAAGTGCTGTAGGCTGGGTTATGTCTGCGATATCGAAATGTACCCCCTTTTTCTTCCAGTGAAGTGACGAAAAGTTTTGGATGAGGAATGTATAGGTCGTGAGAGGGATGTGTAGCTTGTGGGTCGTTTCTTCTGGGAATTTCAATTTGGTAAACATGGACCATGCCGTGAGTGTGGCCTGTATAGTAGGATATTCCGGTACCATAGGTTTGTGATGCATAGTGGGAGCCATTAATAGTGCAAAGAGGTCACGAGTTGGAGTGATCTCTCTCTCTATTTGATTCCACAGGTTGTCTTCCTGACTGGAGAACCAAAATTTCAGTTGGTCCAGTATAGAAGCATTATAATATGCATAAGCATTCGGTAAACTCCCCCCTCCCGCAGTTCTGTGTAGGTAGAGAGTTTTCATTGCTATTCTAGGTTTAGTCTCCCCCCAAATGAATTTAGATAAGTGCTTTGCTAGTTCAGAGAAAAATTTGTGAGGTATGGGGATTGGTATGGTTCTGAAAAGATACAAAATCTTTGGGAATACTTGCATCTGATATGCTGCGATTCGCCCAATCCATGACAGTTGGATTTTGGAGATTTGTGCGAAGTCCTTCTTAATTTGCTCTAAAAGGGGTAGGAAGTTGTCAGAGTATAGATTGGATGTAGGGTGGGTCAGTTGTATACCTAAATAGGTGATGGAAGGAGCATCCCAGGTACATGGGAATAGGAGCTTTAGTTTGGTTACTTTTTTGGGGGGGATATTTAGGTGGAGGGCAAAACATTTAGAGGTATTAATTTTATAGTATGTTATTTTCCCAAAATCCTGCATAAGTTCTGTGGCATTACTTAGGGAAGTAAGTGGGTTGGTAAGAGTAAGAATTACATCATCTGCGAATAATCCTAGTTTGTGTTCCATGTGTCCTATTTTGAGGCCTGTGATATCTGTAGTAGACCGAATGAGTTCTGCTAGGGGTTCAATAGCTAAGGAAAAGACAATTGGGGACAGTGGGCATCCCTGTCTCGTTCCATTGGTGAGATTGAAGGGATCAGATAGCATTCCTGATGAAAGCACTCTGGCCGACGGATTCGTGTATAGAGACATGACAGCTGAATGCAAGAATCCATGTATTCCAAATTTATGGAGTGTGTGTGACAGGTATGACCAGTGGACTCTGTCAAACGCCTTCTCCGCGTCCAACGCTACAAAAATGCTAGGCGTGTGTGTAATTTCTGCGTATCTGAGTAGATTAATCAATTTTCTGGTGCCATCCGGGGCCTGTCTGCCCTTAACAAAGCCTACTTGATCTAAGCCTATAAGTGTGGGGGTTATATGTAGTAATCTGTTTGCCAAAATTTTCGCATAGATTTTAAGGTCCAAGTTTAGAAGTGAGATGGGCCTGTAGTTATGGGGGTGGGCAGGATCTTTTCCGGGTTTTGGTATGGTCACTATGATTGCTTGAAACATTTCTTTGGGGAACGTGCTTGTGTTTGCAGCTGTATTGAATAGGCCAGCTAATCTGGGGGTGAGTATTGATGAGAAACTTTGGTAGTATTCGGCTGAAAAACCGTCTGCTCCTGGAGATTTATGTGTGGGGAGTTTCTTAATTACTTCCTTTACTTCTTCCTCTGTAAAAGGTTCATTAAGTTTGCCTAACGTTCTCTGGTCTAGGGATGGGAGATCAACACGTCCAAAAAAATCAGTGATTTCACTATCAGTGGGTTGATGGGTAGTCTTGTCCTGGCTAAGGTTATAGAGGGTTTCGTAAAAATCTTTAAATGTATTCGCTATATCTTTGGGGTTCCTATATGACTTGTTGGCAGTGGGATGTGTAATCATAGATATTTTCGCTTGTTTTTGCCTTTTCTTCAGTTGAGACGCTAGTAGTTTACCTGCTCTGTTGTTCTGGGAATAATATGACAGTCTGAGTCTCTTATAATAAAGGTCAAAATCTGATTTCAGTGTCAGTCTCAGTTCTTCCCTAGTAGAGTTCAGTTGTTCCAATAAGGATTGGTCCCCAGTTTGTTTGTGTTTACCTTCTAAATCAGCTATGCGGTCATGAAGTTGCGTTGATTATTTTGTTTTTTTTCCTTTTCTCCCTAGCTGCTAGTTGGATCAGGGAGCCTCTCGAGAAGGCTTTATGAGCGCACCACACTGTGGAGGGGGAAGCACCGGGGGTCTCATTGAATTGAAAGAATTCCAGTAGTTTCTTGTGCATTTCCTCTTTAATAAGGGGCTGGGAGAGTAGGTAGGTGTTGTTACGCCATAGGGGCGAGGCATTTGTTTTATCAGCAGAAGTCAAATCAATGGTGATGGGGGCATGGTCTGACCAGGTGATAGAATGGATGTCTGCTTTAATTACTTTTTGTAAGGTGTATTTGTCCGTCAGGAAGAAATCAATCCTAGAATAGGTTTTATGTACCGGCGAGTAGAAGGTGTAGTCCCTCTCTGTGGAACGGAGACAGCGCCATGGATCATAGAGTTGTTCCCCTAGGCAGAAATCACCCAGGGATGGTCTTTGTCTCCGCCCCTCAGAGGAGGAGTCAAGCAAATCATTCATGATGACATTAAAGTCTCCACATATGACTAAGTTGCCCCTTTTCAATGCTTTTGCTTTCCTTATAATTTTGCGAATAAATTTCATTGGGCTTCTGTTGGGAGCATATATATTAATCAGCGTAAACAGCTCATTATTGATTTCGGACACAAGAATAATATACCTACCATTACTATCACATTGCTTATCTATTAGTTTAAAAGATACAGAGTCTTTTATAGCTATTAACACCCCATTCTTTTTGCTATTGTTATTTGCCATAAAGACATGTTGAAATTTCCTATGGGAGCATTTTGGGGTATTGTGATCCAAAAAGTGAGTCTCTTGCACACATACTACGTCACAGTGGTTGTCCATGGCCGTTTTCCAGAGGGATCTGCGTTTAAAAGGACTGTTGAGGCCTTTAGCATTGATAGATAACAGTTTAAGTGACATTATAGTCATTCGTGGTGCTTCGGTGACATCTAGTGGCGCAAAGTGGGAATTGACTGGAGCATAGATTTCTATTCTTAGCAGTGAAAAGCTGTGAATTGGATATAACCTCAGCAATCTGGAGTAACCAAAAAATAGAACAGCAAGTGACCATTGCAACGTCAATGGTCAAGAGATCAAAACATAGATCTGTTATCATCAACAGGTTGAATTTGGGATAATCCCAAAAGCCGTATTGGGGTAAAGTCATTAAGGTTTTTACCTTGTCAGCCGAACATCAGGAGACAAAGTCTTCATTTTCATAAGGCAGATGAGGTGCATATGGGTTCAAGGGGAAAGTAGGAAGTTCAACATAACAAAAATCTTTCTGGAGTAGCTTAGATGCGACTTTTTTTTCACGATTGTTTCTGGTACTGCGAGAAGCGGTGGAACTTGATCTGGGTGGCGTCCGATCCATAGCTACCGGGTAGCCTTCCTGGGGAAGAAGTCCCCATTTACGGAGTAGTTCCAAACCTTTGTCCAGGGACAAGATGGTAAACCATTCGTTGTTTTTCTCCAAAATAATTTTCGCCGGGAAGCCCCATCTATAGAGAATCTTGTGGTTCCTCAGCATTTTAGTAACAGGGATCAGATTATTTCTGGCTTTCATGGTAGCCTGTGATAGGTCAGCGTATATCGTGATCCCAGCATACGGGTCTGGGAGATTGCTGTTTTGCCTGGAGAATCTCATAAGTTGATCTTTCACATGAAAGAAATGAATTCTGGCTATAACATCCCTGGGGATTTTCTCAGGGAGATGTTGTGGTTTGTGTAGCCTGTGGACTCTGTCTATTTTGACATCCGACGCAGTGAGAGAGGGGATAGCTTTTTTCATCAGTTGTTGAAGGAATGTGCTCAGCTCGGCAGGTTTAATCGTTTCAGGGATTCCTCTGAACTTCACATTGTTCCTGCGTGCGCGGTCCTCGAGATCGGAGACTTTTAGACGAAGGGCTTTGAGCTCATCTTCTAGGTCGACATGAGCATCCACCAGCTCGTTGTGGGCTGCAGAGAAATCCTCCATCTTAGTTTCTACATACATGATCCTATCTCCCAGAGCATTCAGTTCTTTGTGTGTGGAATGGGAGAGATGAACTATGTCTTGCTGTATGGCCCCCCTCAGTGTAAGAATCATGTCTTTCATTAACACATCAGTCATGGGCTGGCCAGATACAGGCATAGCGTCCAGCTTCTGGGTATAGGAGTCAGACTGCTCCACAGCAATGTCCCCCTCTCCCTGTTCAGTGCTCTCTTCTCCTGGAGCGCTGACCCTCCGTTTCTGTTTGATGGGGCTATTGGATGGGGAAGGGTAGGGGAGCTGATAAGGAGTGCTGTTATGTGACTCACCCTGCATAGTAAAAACCGCGCTGTTCTCCCCCTCATGGCGCTGTGTAGTCGACATTCCCGCGGCAGCGCCATCTTGGATAGTCCGGCCTGCCACGGGAGGGAAGAAATCAGTCAGTTTCCTTGGTCCCTCTCTTTCTTTTCTTTTCACCATAGTGCCAGCCGGCTTCCCCCTGTGTTCCGCCGTCCGGATGGATAGGTTTTACTGCCTCAAAAGCCGCTGTTAGTTGCTGTATGCCTCCTGATGTGACGGAGCTCTCCTCTCACCACACCATCCGCTCCGGCCACCGGCTCCGCCCCCTGAAAGAGACAGTTTTATCCAGCAAACCAGATTAAAGGCAGAAGCAAAGATAAAGCTGTTACAGGACACTCCATCTCACAGATCTGTTTCTACCAGATGTTCTAAAAACTCATCAAGATCCCATAGTTCAAGATACTCAACACTCAGTGAGCGACTTATTAATGCCCGAGCTGAAGTGGAAGCCAGCAAGGTGCAGGTGGCATATGCAGAAAAAAGGGCAGAGTTGGAAGCGCAGTTAGCACGTCAAAGAGCAGAGTTGGAAGCGCAGTCAGCACGTCAAAGAGCAACAATGGAAACCTTAAATGAACAGTGTAAACATGACGCAGCTATGGCAAAGCTAAGGGTCCTACAGCAAGCTATCAGTGCAGACGAAGGTGCAAGTGAGAAAGACAGCATTAACCTAAACATAGCAGATATGGAAGACCCCCTCAAACGCACGAAAGACTATGTCCTAAGCCACTGCAGTGCACACTCCATCATCTTCAATGCTCCCGACTACATAGAGACTCCTTCACAGCTTCAAATTAAAGAGGTTCCAGCAACTTCCTGCACACAAAATCACTCCACTGCATTTCCTACCTGCCTACCTTGCCTGCCTTCATACGTCACAGAGCATCAGCGCAAGCTTCAAGCAAGTCATCAATCTCCAGTCATCGGTACAGCCTTGAATCAACGTACCATTGGAACAACTGACTTCAAGCAAGCAACTCACCTGGATGCATCTGCTGCACCATATTTCCCTGTGTCCTTTAACAACAATGTCAAAGATAACGCAATTAGCACCATTCAGCCAACAGCATCTCACATAAAGGTGGAGACAACTGAGACAGAAGAGTTTGTGAGGTACATGCTTCGCAGAGAGCTCACAAAGACTGGTCTTACAAGTTTTGATGACCAACCTGAGAACTACAGAAGTTGGAAATGTGCCTTCAGAACTACAATCAGCAATCTTGGCATTACAGCGGATCAAGAATTGAATCTGCTGATCAAATGGCTTGGTCCTCTATCTGCTGCACGTGTTAAGCCTTTAAGATCGGTTTTCATGGACAATCCTACTGCAGGCCTCACAGCTGCATGGGAGCGACTAGAGCAAAGTTATGGCAGTCCAGAAGCTATAGAAAATGCTTTGTTCATACGTCTGGAAACTTTCCCAAAGATATCCGGTAAGGACAACAAGGAGTTCCAGAGACTGAGTGACCTTCTCCTTGAGCTTCAGCTAGCCAAGACAGAGCCAAAACTACCTGGACTCAGTTACCTTGACACTCCAAGAGGGGTAAACCCAATTGTCTCCAAGCTCCCGTATGGTTTGCAAGAGAAATAGACTGCACTAGGGTCATCATACAAAAGGGAGAACAAGGTTTTCTTCCCTCCATTCTCTTTCTTCTGTGAATTCATCAGGAAAATTGCAGAGACCAAGAATGATCCAAGTTTTTCCTATGGTGAGTACAGTCTCTTTTCACCCTTTCCTAAGAGTACCAGTCTTCAGGGCAACTATAGAAACCATAGAGGCCCAGTGTCCGTGAAAAAGACCGACATCCTTCCCACTCCTACCACAGTTCTGGCCACGAACAAACAGAGTAGGAAGATTGAAAACCCTAACAGAGAGTGTCCCATACACAAGAAGCCACACCCTCTCAATAAATGTATCGGCTTTAGGAAAAAGCCTCTGGAAGAGCGCAAGGAGCTTTTAAAGACATTTAGGGTATGTTTCAGGTGCTGTGCTTCTACAGAACATTTTGCAAGGGACTGTAATGTGTCCATCAAGTGCATAGAGTGTGGCTCTGAAGAACATGTGCAAGCCCTCCATCCTCTTGAGCCCAGCTCTGCACAACCTGCCAACGCTCCTCCCAGGTTAACGCATGGCGGGGAGAATACAGACCAAGTGCCTAATTCTACCATCATTTCTTCATCCTGCACTGAAGTTTGTGGAGAAGACCGCTGTGGTAAGTCTTGTGCTAAGATATGCTTGGTGAACATATACCACAAGGATCAACCAGAAAAGTCTCTAAAGGCATATGCTATCTTAGACGATCAGAGCAATCGATCACTTGCAAAATCAGAATTGTTCAATCTATTTGAAATAAAAGGCGAAGCTCATCCTTACACCTTGGGTACCTGTAGTGGAACTATAGAGGTTTCTGGAAGAAGGGCTCATGGACTCATGGTATCTTCTCTCAAAGGTAACTTGCAATTACCCTTACCTACACTTGTTGAGTGCAATCAGATACCTGCTAACAGGGAAGACATCCCTACTCCAGCTGCTGCTTTCCATCACCCTCACCTCAAGGTAATAGCAAATGAGATACCGCCACTTGACAAAGATGCTCAGATCCTTCTTCAGTTAGGAAAAGACATTCTAAGAGTTCACAAGGTACACAGACAAGTCAGTGGACCCCCAGATGCCCCATTTGCCCAGCGCACGGATCTAGGGTGGGTCATCATAGGCAATGTCTGTATAGGCAAAATGAAAAGACCTACCAACATTTCGTCATTCAAGACAAATGTTCTGCCAAATGGCCGAAACACTTACTTTGAGCCATGCCCACATCACTACTGGGTGAAAGAGAAGATAGCCAGCCACGAATGGCAACATGGTATCTCAGGTGGCACAAGCCCTTTCTCCTGCCATGATGGCGACTTCGGGTCTACAGTGTTTAATGCAACCAGTGAAGATGACGTACTGGCTCCTTCAATGGAAGACAAAGAATTCATCAAGGTAATGGATAATGTATTCTTTCAAGATGACTCCAATAACTGGGTAGCACCCCTACCCTTTCGTCTCCCAAGAGAGAGATTGCCCAACAACTTACAGCAAGCTATCAGTAGATTCTCCTCCTTAAAGCGAAACTTAAGCAGGAAACCAGAGATGCAAAGGCACTTTGTGGACTTTATGCAAAATGTATTTGACAGAGATCATGCAGAGCCTGCTCCCCCACTAAAGGAGGGAGAAGAATGCTGGTACCTTCCATCCTTTGGCGTGCATCACCCACGCAAACCAGACCAAATCAGAGTTGTCTTTGATTCCAGTGCTCAGCACAAAGGTGTTTCTCTTAACAACATGCTTCTTACTGGACCTAACTTGAACAACAGTCTAATAGGAGTCTTGATCTGTTTCAGACAAGAGCCTGTAGCAGTAATGGCCGACATTCAACAGATGTTTCACTGCTTCATCGTCAGAGAAGACAACAGAAACTACCTCAGGTTTCTGTGGCACAAGGACAATGACCTCAACAAGGAAGTTATAGATTATCGCATGAAGGTACATGTCTTCGGTAACGGTCCTTCCCCAGCAGTGGCAACTTATGGGCTAAGGAGAATAGCTCAGACTGGAGAAGTTGAATATGGATCTGATGCCCTTCAATTTGTTGAAAGAAACTTCTACGTTGACGACGCACTTAAGTCCTTTCCAACTGCTAAAGAAGCAATTGATCTTCTCACCAGAACAAAGGAGATGCTGTCTGTAGCAAACCTTAGACTGCACAAGATTATATCCAACAGCCAGGAACTTATGAATGCCTTTCACTCTGAGGACTATGCCACTAGTCTAAAAAACCTTGACTTAGGTACAGATGTGCCTCCTGTACAGCGAAGTCTGGGTTTGTTGTGGAACATCAAACAAGACAAATTCACCTTCCAAGTGTCAACTTGTGACAAACCCTTCACCAAGAGAGGAGTCCTGTCCGTGGTGAATAGCATCTATGACCCACTGGGTTTCCTTGCTCCAGTTACCATTCAAGGTAAGATTTTACTAAGACAGTTGTCTACTGAGAACATAGACTGGGATACTCCCTTGCCTAGTGAGAATCAACACAAGTGGGAAAGGTGGAGATATTCTTTGAAGTCACTAGAAAAACTTCAGATTCCCCGTTGCTATGTTCCAGGTTCCACTTCAACTGCTAACCGGAGAGAGATTCATATTTTCTCTGATGCATCAGTTGAAACTATTGCTGCAGTAGCCTATTTGAAGACCTCTGAACTGAATGGAGAATCCCACTGTAGTTTTGTCCTAGGCAAGGCAAAACTCACTCCCAAGCCTGCACATACCATACCAAGACTTGAACTTTGTGCAGCCGTGCTAGCAGTAGAAATTGCCGAGGTCATATGAAGTGAAATGGACACTGGAATTGATTCTTTCACCTTCTATACAGACAGTGAGGTAGTACTTGGTTACATAAACAACCAAACAAAACATTTTTATGTGTACGTCAGCAACAGGGTTGAACGTATCAAGAGATTCTCTCTACCAAGTCAATGGCATCACGTTCCCACTTAACTCAACCCAGCTGACTGTGGGACCAGAGCCGTGTCACCTGCCACTCTTCAGGACAGCTTATGGCTGTCACCTCCAAGGTTTCTGTGTGAGGACTCTTACTTACTCCCTATTGACACCACCTATGGGCTAGTAAACCCTGAAGATGATAAGGAAATAAGAACTGTGAACACCTCACTCCACACTTCTGTAAGTACAAAACAGAAGCTGCGGTCACACCGTTATGAGCATCAATGGAAGCAGGTGCAGCATCTAGCCAATGTGTTCTGGCATCGCTGGAAGAAAAAGTATCACCACCTTCAAGGTCGTAAAAAATGGCAAGCATCTAAGTCGAATCTTAAGGTTGGAGACCTCATCCTTCTAAAAGATAAGGAAGTTTGTCGGAATGAGTGGCCTATGGGTCTTATTACTAAAGTAATGCCCAGCGATGATAACAAAGTCCGGAAGGTAGAAGTCAAGGTAACCAAGGGAGGATCGACACAAACCTTTAGTCGACCAATTACAGAGTTAGTACTCCTTTTGCCAGGTGAGTGACTTGTGCAAGGACTAGCCATGCTGTTGGCACGGCGGGGAGTACATTGCTGCCATCTACAGGTTCTACTCAGAACTTTGGAATTCTTTGAAGACATCATACTGTGACTTTATGTTCTTCATCCTGTTGAACTTACGTTTGTTATTTGCTTGTTGCATGTTTTTCATTACAGGTTCCAGGACATTTATCAGCATTGGACTTATTGAAAATATATATATTAGTTTAAGGTTATGAAATCTAAAGATTTCAGACGGGGAGTGTTGTGTTACACTATGTGATTATTCTTGCTCTGTGTCTTTAAGATCTGTCCCCTTCTTTCTAGCTGAACTCTCTCTCTCACCGTAGTTCTTTATATTTCTCCTCCACTTCCTGACTCTGGTCATTACTCCTGTATATCTTCCATGCTAAACATCTTACATGTGGCTTACAACTGCAACGTTTTTCTACCTATGAATATCCATCATTAAACGGAACATTCGAAAGGATTCATCGTCTGTCGTCCTAACTGTGAGTTTATTCATTGAGTTAAGCTGCCTGTATCGATGCAAGGGATGAATATCAAACCAGCTTGTGTAAGGCCTACATCAACCTGGAGATGAACTTTATCGCTTTGTAGTTGAGACAGAACAGATAGCAATTTTACACTGCTATACAGGCTGTACACTCACTACTTTACATTGTAGCAAATTTGTATTTCTTCAGTGTTGTCACATGAAAAGATATAATAAAATATTTACAAAAATGTGAGGGGTGTACTCACTTTTGTGAGATACTGTGTGTGTGTATATATATATATATATATATATACAGTTGCAAAAAAAAGTATGTGAACCCTTTTGGAATGATATGGATTTCTGCACAAATTGGTCATAAAATGTGACCTGATCTTCATCTAAGTCACAACAATAGACAATCACAGTCTGCTTAAACTAATAACACACAAAGAATTAAATGTTACCATGTTTTTATTGAACACACCATTTAAACATTCGTGCCGGCGGCGTACCTTGATCACCGCCGGATGGGTTGTAGCGTTGCGTGCAGTCGCGGCTATGCCGCGCATGCGCGTGACGTCATGACATTACGCGATTGCGTCGGCGATGACGGTAGATCCGGGGCTCTGGCCTTCCGGAACGCCGAGGGGGCCAGGCGGGTGTCGCGATATCAGCGGCAGAGACTCTGTGTGGAGGGGGGTTGGGCGAGGAGTCAAGCACCTGCAACTAATGGGTCTTTAACCCAAACACTATATAAAATGTGCATTTTCCGAGGGAATCCGTAGTGATCTCTGGAATGCCGTTCAACATATACATACAAAGGATGGGAATGCTCGGTAAGCGCAGCTTTTTGACACGCCTGACTGGTCGGTGCTTCTTCCATATTGAACATCTGATTTAATTACTCTTACTCTATGAAAGCATTCATTTAAAGCAATTAACATACTAACTCTCCATACAACTTTGATCTCACTTGACATGTAATTCTTATCATTAGTGACACACATTTATGTTTATCAGACAATCTCCATCACGTCAATAACACCTATATTCCCTCACTTCTGACACATGGTTGGGCACATTTACACATATTATATATTTCACTTATAATTTATGATTATTTATCACATGGTTTTCACTCCTGCGCACACTTCACCCTATTCAATACATAGTCATTTTTACAAATTGATCAAATAGGTATTAATCCCTATACAAGCAGTATATTTATTATCATATGTTTATGCAAATCAATATTTTCATTAACTATAAAATAAATAAATCTATAAATAAATTAAATAAATTAAATTAATGAATACTTAATAAACGCAAACATACATAGTATACTTTCAGTTTTGGATGAAGCATGGATCAGTCCGGTGGCCATGGGGCGACACCGAATACCTAAAGTGAACCCTTGGTTACTTATCTATACTCCTCAATACTATTTTGCAGGTGCCTCGCCCTATGCTTCCCTCTCGGGGTCCAGGAGCCTGGCTCCTTGCAAGCCTCGTGGACCATGGGCCCATCTGAGGGTGCGGAGGGGACATGCGGACATTTCGGGACCACCAATTGCAATTGCCATGAGGCAACTCTGGCTCTGAGACACATTTGCACCCTTCCATCCCTGGAATGGTAAATATACTACCAGATATGTAGAGACGTAACAGTGATAATTCTTGTTCATGTGCAATGCTGATGATGTTTTGTATACTGTATTATATTATAGATATTTTTTCTAAACTAGAATTTTATAAACATTTTCTTAGAATTAAAAAACCCCCTGAAGAGACCGACAATGATAAGGTCGAAATGCATCGGGGTATTCATATGAATTACAATCTTGCAATGTAATGGAAATCCAGGTCTCCTTGGCTTATTGTCTTCCATGGGTGATGGTATATGTTGTTATCTGTGTCACAGACCAGAGCTAATATTTGTAATTTTTTGTATGTTGAATTCATTTTATGACATAATAAAGACTTCTAATTGAACATAATTTTCATAAATACTTTGCTGCTAAAAACCCCCTGGGGTAAATTTCTTCCATGCTTTTGTGCGCTTTTGGGGTATGCAGTATTGTCGACTCTCACATGTGTTTTCCCACTTGTAAGGTTGGAGACCTCATCCTTCTAAAAGATAAGAAAGTTTGTCGGAATGAGTGGCCTATGGGTCTTATTACTAAAGTAATGCCCAGCGATGATAACAAAGTCCGGAAGGTAGAAGTCAAGGTAACCAAGGGAGGATCGACACAAACCTTTAGTCGACCAATTACAGAGTTAGTACTCCTTTTGCCAGGTGAGTGACTTGTGCAAGGACTAGCCATGATGTTGGCACGGCGGGGAGTACATTGCTGCCATCTACAGGTTCTACTCAGAACTTTGGAATTCTTTGAAGACATCATACTGTGACTTTATGTTCTTCATCCTGTTGAACTTACGTTTGTTATTTGCTTGTTGCATGTTTTTCATTACAGGTTCCAGGACATTTATCAGCATTGGACTTATTGAAAATATATATATTAGTTTAAGGTTATGAAATCTAAAGATTTCAGACGGGGAGTGTTGTGTTACACTATGTGATTATTCTTGCTCTGTGTCTTTAAGATCTGTCCCCTTCTTTCTAGCTGAACTCTCTCTCTCTCACCGTAGTTCTTTATATTTCTCCTCCACTTCCTGACTCTGGTCATTACTCCTGTATATCTTCCATGCTAAACATCTTACATGTGGCTTACAACTGCAACGTTTTTCTACCTATGAATATCCATCATTAAACGGAACATTCGAAAGGATTCATCGTCTGTCGTCCTAACTGTGAGTTTATTCATTGAGTTAAGCTGCCTGTATCGATGCAAGGGATGAATATCAAACCAGCTTGTGTAAGGCCTACATCAACCTGGAGATGAACTTTATCGCTTTGTAGTTGAGACAGAACAGATAGCAATTTTACACTGCTATACAGGCTGTACACTCACTACTTTACATTGTAGCAAATTTGTATTTCTTCAGTGTTGTCACATGAAAAGATATAATAAAATATTTACAAAAATGTGAGGGGTGTACTCACTTTTGTGAGATACTGTGTGTGTATATATATATATATATATATATATATATATATATATATACAGTTGCAAAAAAAAGTATGTGAACCCTTTTGGAATGATATGGATTTCTGCACAAATTGGTCATAAAATGTGACCTGATCTTCATCTAAGTCACAACAATAGACAATCACAGTCTGCTTAAACTAATAACACACAAAGAATTAAATGTTACCATGTTTTTATTGAACACACCATTTAAACATTCACAGTGCATGTGGAAAAAGTATGTGAACCCCTAGACTAATGGGATCTCCAAGAGCTAATTGGAGTGAGGTGTCAGCCAACTGGAGTCCAATCGATGAGATGAGATCAGAGGTGTTGGTTACAGCTGCCCTGCCCTATAAAAAACACACACCAGTTCAGGGTTTGCTTTTCACAAGAAGCATTGCCTGATGATAATGATGCCTCGCACAAAAGAGCTTTCAGAAGACCTACGATTAAGAATTGTTGACTTGCATAACGCTGGAAAGGGTTATAAAAGTATCTCTAAAACCCTTGCTGTTCATCAGTCCACGGTAAGACAAATTGTCTATAAATGGAGAAAGTTCAGCACTGCTGCTACTCTCCCTAGGAGTGGGCGTCCTGTAAAGATGATTGCAAGAGCACAGCGCAGACTGCTCAATGAGGTGAAGAAGAATCCTAGAGTGTCAGCTAAAGACTTTTCAAAAGTCTCTGGCCTATGCTAACAACCCTGTTAGCGAATCTACTATACGTAAAACACTAAACAAGAATGGATTTCATGGGAGGATACCACAGAGGAAGCCACTGCTGTCCAAAAAAAATCATTGCTGCACGTTTACAGTTTGCACAAGAGCACCTGGATTTTCCACAGCAGTACTGGCAAAATATTCTGTGGACAGATGAAGCCAAAGTTGAGTTGTTTGGAAGAAACACATAACACTATGTGTGGAGAAAAAGAGGCACAGCACACCAACATCAAAACCTCATCCCAACTGTGAAGTATGGTGGTGGGGTCATCATGGTTTGGGGCTGCTTTGCTGCGTCAGGGCCTGGACGGATTGCTATCATCGAAGGAAAAATTAATTCCCAAGTTTATCAAGACATTTTGCAGGAGAACTTAAGGCCATCTGTCCACCAGCTGAAGCTCAACAGAAGATGGGTGTTGCAACAGGACAACGACCCAAAGCGTAGAAGTAAATCAACAACAGAATGGCTTAAACAGAAGAAAATACGCCTTCTGGAGTGGCCCAGTCAGAGTCCTGACCTCAACCCGATTGAGATGCTGTGGCATGACCTCAAGAAAGCGATTTACACCAGACATCCCAAGAATATTGCTGAATATTGCTGAACTGAAACAGTAGCAATACCCCCTAGAGGGCCGCTGGTTAATTTTGGGTTTTGCACGTGATCTCTTCAGCTGCTATGTCCGGGTAGGAAAGTCTGTAATATTGCAATGTCCACACAGATGTAAAACCTCAAACAGTTAGGCTTTATTTTTCTTATGCAGTAAACGTTGAGAAGTAGAATGTATAGAAGAGTAGGGGAAGGTTCAGGCACTTGCCACAACATATAACAGTCTCAGATCAAAATCACTCACCACTCTCAGTGTTTAGAGTGGGTATTGATCACCCGGATAGTCCTCTCTCACATGGCCTAGCAGCCGGGATGACTCACAAACCAGCAACAGGGCAGTCTCTGCCACAGACTGCCCAGATGAAGTAGGTCTCTGCCACAGACCTTTTGAAGTGTACAAAGTCTCTGCCACAGACCTTTTAAAGTTGAGCATAATGGATAGTCCAGGAATCCTCTGCCACAGGATTTCAAAGTCCCAAACCTCCAGCCGTACAGTTAAAGAGCCTTTAAGCCAATCCGGCGAACTGCAGGGCTTGTAGTATAGCGGGTCCCTCCTTAATAAAGTTGCCAGGCCACACCCGAGACAGCAGTACTTTGCCAGTCTCCTCCAGGGCAGGTCTTCCCCTGGTCTCCTTCACCAAGATAGCTTTTTTTTCCATTTGGATGGACAGCTTGGGATCCCCTCTCCGAACGTAGGCCCCAGCCAGACTAGCTGGGCCTACAGGATAGTGATACAGCCTCGGGCCAACATGGCCCCGAGACCAGGACCACACACACATACCTCGCGCCCGGAGGGCTGCGGGGCGAGAACGGACCCCAATCAATGACGTCTGCCCCTTAAATATCCCCTCCCAGCAGGCACAGTGGGTCAACCACTCCCACTGTACCGCTGCCGAGAAGGGCCACTCGATGCACCATGGTTTGCCCGTGTTCCAACAGGTGCCTGAGGTGGTAACGCCACCTACAGGCGATAAGGGAAAATGCTATCGGGCAAACCACAGCTAGAGCAGAGGCAAAATTAAGTGCAATTCAACCGTCTGAGCCCAACTACTGGCTCAGACATCCCTCTAAATTTAAATAGCGTCCCAACCTTTTGGGGTGAGCGCTACATATACACACACACACATACACAATATAAAGTGCAATACAATATTTTTATATTTAGTATATTTAACTTGGATTATTGATGTAATACAGTCCAGGAAAATTTGCACTGTTATGGTTAATTGTATTTGACTTGACTATTTCTATCTGTATTTTTGTAGTCTGGTGATACTGGAACACCTTGCTAGTTGTCTCTCACAAACAGGGCCGGACTGGCCTACCGGGAGACCGGGAGATTTCCCGGTAGGCTGCCTGTCCTGGGGCCGGTTTCACTTGCGGCTGCAGCGCTCTCTGTCCCCTCTCTCCTGCTCCTGTGTATCACGGAGCTGCCTGGCTCGGTCTGTGTTCGGCGGTGGCGGCGCTGTAACACGGTCCCGCCCCCCCTAGACAGGCTCCTGTGATAGGCTGAACACTGACTCTATCTACTATCACAGGAGCCCGTCTAGGGGGGCGGGACCGTGTTACAGCGCCGCCACCGCCGAACACAGACTGAGCCAGGCAGCTCCGTGATACACAGGAGGAGATGCACGCCGTACAGCCCGCAGTGTGCCTGGATAGGAGGATCGGCAGGGGGGCGCATATAGATGAAATTAGCTTTCTACATTCCTCCATACAGCCGCGGAATGCTTGCAGGAGGGGGAGGAGGAGAATCAAGCATTCCGCGGCTGTATGGAGGAATATAGAAAGCTAATTTCCTCTATATGCGGTCCCCCCTGCTTCTCCTCCTATCCAACTTATTTTGCTGGCCCCTCCCAGTTCTTCTTGTGGCTCCCCCAGTGCTCTGCTTCCCCACCACTCTCCAGCCCCCCCCACAGTTCTCTCCACCTCTGTTGTTTCTGCCCCCCCCAGTGCTCTCCTTCCCCACCACACTCTCCAGCCCCCCCCCACAGTTCTCTCCACCTCTGTTCTCTCTGCCCCACCCTCTCCAGCTCTCCCCATCACTCTACAGTCACCATCCCAATGCTCTCCACTCCCCCCACCCAGTGCTCTCCACCCCTGTTCTCCCCCCCCCCAGTGCTCTCCACCCCTGTTCTTTCTCCCCCCCAGTGCTCTCCAGCTCTCCCCATCACTCCCCAGCCCCCACCCCAGTGCTCTCCGCCCCCCACAGTGCTCTCCAGCCCCCCCGTGCTCCCCATCCCTGTTCTTTCCCCCCCCGTGCTCTCCAACCCTGTTCTTTCTCCCCCCCAGTGCTCTCCAGCTCTCCCCATCACTCCCTAGCCCCCACCCCAGTGCTCTCCGCCCCCCACAGTGCTCTCCAGCCCCCCCGTGCTCCCCACCCCTGTTTTTTCTGGCCCCCCAGTATTCTCAAGCTCCACCCATCGCTCTCCAGCCCCCCCATGCTCTTCATCCCTGTTCTTTTTGTCTCCCCCTCCAGTGCTCTCAAGCTCCCCCCTAGTACTCTCCACTCCCCACCCCTGTACTCTCCACTCCCTCCTGCATTTTGCCCCCACCCACGTGCTCTCCAACCCCGGCAGTGCTCTCTCCGCTCCCCCTGCATTTTGCCCCCACCCATGTGCTCTCCAATCCCGCCAGTGCTCTCCACCCCCATAGTGCTCTCCAGCACCCCGTGCTCCCCACCCCTGTTCTTTCTCTCCCCCAGTGCTCTACAGCTCTCCCCATAACTCTCCAGCCCCCACCCCAGTGCTCTCCAGCCCCCCGTGCTCCCCACCCCTGTTCTTTTTGCCCCCACCCATGTGCTCTCCAGCCCCGCCAGTGCTCTCTGCCCCCCATAGTGCTCTCCAGCCCCCGTACTTTCCACCCCTGTTTTTTCTGTCCCCCACTAGTGCTCTCAAGCTCCCCTCATAGCTCTCCACCCCCCAGTGCTCTCCACTCCCCCCTGCTCTTTGTACCCCCCAGTGCTCTCCAGCCCCCGTGCTCTACACCCCTGTTCTTTCTGCCCCCCAGTGCTCTCAAGATCCCCCCAGTGCTCTTTACCTCCCACACTCTTAGCCCCCTCAGTGCTCTCCAGCCCCCCCCTCTCAGCCTCCCGTGCTCTCCACCCCTGTTCTTTTTGGCTCCCCCCAGTGTTCTCAAGCCCCCCCAGCGCTCTCCGCTCTCCACCCCTGTGATCTCCACTCCCCCCTGCTCTTTGCCCCCACCCATGTGCTCTCCAACCCCGCCAGTGCTCTCCGCTCCCCCTTCTCTCCAGCTCCCACCCAGTGCTCTCACTTCCCCAGGACCAGAGGACAGGCTGACTGGGGCTGGAAAATGAGGACGGCTGAAGGTGCAGGTGGCCAGGGACCACTCCATCTCACAGCAAACAGATCCTCTGGAAGGAGCACTGTCCCCATCCAAAACGAGAACAGACCCTGCCTGCTGATGGCGATCATGGACATCCTGCTGGCATGGAAGGTACCATACAGAGCATCAACAACACACCTTCCCACAGACAGGGACTGCAGACTGGGACATGGGGCATAGGAGAGGCTGCATTCATGGGCACAGTGAGACTGCATTTGATGGGCACAGTGATGCTGCATTGATGGGGACAGTGAGGCTGCAATGATGGGCACAGTGAGGCTACAATGGTGGGCACGGTGAGGCTGCATTCATGGGCACAGTAAAGCTGCATTTGATGAGCACAGTGAGGCTGCATTTATGGGCACAGTGAGGCTGCATTGATGGGCACAGTGAGGCTGCATTGATGGGCACAGTGAGGCTGCAATGGTGGGAACAGTGAGGCTGCAATGGTGGGCACAGTAAAGCTGCATTTGATGAACACAGTGAGGCTGCATTTATGGCACAGTGAGGCTGCATTTATGGGCACAGTGAGGCTGCATTTATTGGCACAGTGAGGCTGCAATGATGGGCACAGTGAGGCTGCAATGGTGGACACAGTGAGGCTGCATTCATGGGCACAGTGAGGCTGCATTTGATGAGCACAGTGAGGCTTCATTTGCTGAGCACAGTGAGGCTGCAATGGTGGGCACAGTGAGGCTGCATTGATGGGCACAGTGAGGCTGCATTGATGGGCACAGTGAGGCTGCATTTGATTGACACTGATGAGACTGCATTTGATGGGCACTGGTGAGGCTGCATTGAGCTCTTGTATCATGTCTGCAGCCTCTGACCATCTCCTGTATCATGTCTGCAGTCTCTGAGGGAGTCTGGAGAGGAGTCAAGAGTGGGAGCACCGCCGGGATGGGGGTCATGGGAGAAGTCAGATGTGTGTGGACTGTGGAGAGGAGACTATATAGGATAAAACCAGAGCCACCAAGCTGGAGCCGACTGACTGAGCCCTGCACAGTCCACCTGAGAGGAGGTCAGTGACAGCACCGCTAGGCCAGTCTGAGGGGGGTCACTGATGTAAGGGGGGAGTGAATATGATAATGTAAGGGGGCACTGATATAAATATTTCCCCCCTATATCAGTAACCCCCCCTTATCTTAGTGTATAGTTTCTGCGGAAGGTGGTCCCCCCCCACACATTCTAAATTCCTGGGGTCCCCCTTGATGATTGACCACTTTTAACTGGAATTTGCGTTTATATATATATATATATATACATAAAGCCCTATGTGCTTTCATATCTGTCTTATCTATATATAATACACTCTTCAAATGTGCTTTAAAATGTATGGTTTTCCCTTTCATGAACAAGAAAATAATGACGTTATACTGTTACGCTGGTAAAATAATGCTGTGGGGCTGGTATGAATTTTTTTCCAGGGCTGGATTTTATTCCCAGTCCGGCCCTGCTCACAAACATACATTTCTAGTACTAAAAGGTACTTCTGAAAAATCACTAAATCTAAATAAGTGATTTTTGTTGTAGGAAAGAAAGAGGTTGATTTACTAAAAACAAATAGGATGTTTACATTGCAAGGGAAATTGCACTGTGCAGGAGAATTTTCCCAAGATCTTAGTGAATGTGGTTAAATTTCACTTTGCATAAAATATCCAATCATATGCATGGAATACAACAAAAACAGCATTTTTGCTTGTTCATGATTGGATGATATAAGTCAGCAGAGCTTCCCCTCATTCACCAAAGTCTGGTACAAATTCCCTTGCAAAGTGTAACTTCCCTTTTAAAGTAAACAGTCTATTCAAAAAAAAAAAGTCAGAGGAAGTTAAGCAGATTTCAATAAGTGCAGTGCTACTGCACTAGTACTGATTCTCTAAAGAGTTTTGTGTTCTTATTCCCACAGAAGCTAACATTTAACTAACCTTAAAGCGGAGTTCCGCCGAATTAATTTTTTTTTGTTAAAAACTCAGCAGCTACAAATACTGCAGCTGCTGACTTTTAAAATATGGACACTTACCTGTCCAGGGCGCCCGCGATGTCTGCACCCGAAGCCGATCTGTCCCTGGGCTCTCGGGTGGAGGCGCCGGCATCTTTGGTAAGGGAATCAGGAAGTGAAACCTTGCGCCTGGTTCCCTACTGCGCATGCGTGAGTCGCGCTGCGCTTCCTTACTGGTCCCTGCTGTTTTCTGGGACCTTTGTGTCTCCCAGAAGACAGCGGGGGGGGGGGGCGGACATGGCGTAGATATCCGAAGGCTACCTATGCCGGAAGTTAGAGCAAATACCTGGCTTAGACAGGTATCTGCTCCCCCCTCCCCCTGAAAGGTGCCAAATGTGACACCGGAGGGGGGGAGGATTCCGAAAAAGCAGAAGTTCCATTTTTGGGCGTAACTCCGCTGTAAGGTAAGTTTATTTATTTGCTTGTTTTTAATTTGAGCACAGTTGCTGTGTCGCATAGCATTACCATATAGCACTAGCGGATCAATAAATGCTTCACTTGTTGCCTGAAATTACAGACATCCAGTTTTTACATCATTCATAGCTGGTGCTTGATGTGGTATTGTCCCATACATGCTTGGCTTGCATGCATCAGGAAAGCTAAAAGCTATGCTATCTGGATTTTTAACTCCTGCTAGGTTCCACCAAGGCAGAGAGGCAAGGGTAGATATGAGAATATAATGCGATTTATGCATTTCAGCGACAATGAACTCTGTCATCCTCAAGATCACCCTGAAAATGATCGGCTCCACAGAATTCAACCCCTCGTAAATCACTTTAACCAAAAATTTGCAGACTTGTATATGCCCCAACAAGATGTCTGCGTTGATAAGTCCGTCATTAATTTTTCTGGCCGTCCTTGCTTTCAAACCGTTTCTCCCCAGCAAGCGTGCCAGATATAGGGTCAAAATGTATAAGCTCTTTGAGAGGACAACAGGCTATACATGGAGTTTCCAGGTTTACGAGGGTAAAGTAACCTGGAGCCCCGCAACTGCCCAGACTACATAGGGAGAAGTGGCAAGATTGTTTGGGACTTGGCATCACCCTTATTCCAAAAGGGGTACCACTTGTACATGGACAATTTTTATATACGTGTGCCACTTTAGACACGTTTCTGAATTAGAAATTGGCTGCTCCAATTGTTCCCCGCTGGGAATGTTTGTACCGTTTTTTTTTCCTATTATTAGTTTTGTTTTTTTCTAAAATGCTAACTGACAGTTGGCATGGGTACGCTCATGCCCTCTGGCTCTTATATTGTTACATGTTTTTTTAGACACATTGTCATTTTTTTAATATGTTTTTCTCAGTGTATACCTATGGTTATGATTAGAACACAGGTTATCTATGCTTTTTTTATGACTACCAGATTAGAAGTTAAGGTACTGTATGCTTATTGTGTTACCCTCATCTATGAGGTATCTCTGAGATCAGCTCCTGTGTGTCTTTTTTTTTTTGTCCTTTTTCTTTTTATAGATTTATTGACTATGCACACCAGATATTTAACCACTTCAATACCAGGCATTTACACCCCCTTCCTGTCCAAGCCAATTTTCAGCTTTCAGTGCTGTCGTTGTTTAAATGACAATTGCATGGTCATGCTACACTGTACCCAAACAACATTTTTACTTTCAATAGTTTTTGATTGATAAATCAGCAAGAATAAATTGACTAAGATACAGGTAGAACCATCTTTTAACATCAAACATAGCAATATTTCAAAGGACACATTACATATTTAAGATGAGAAGGAGCAGTGAAACCTCAGCAAATGATTGACGAAAAGCTCCAAACTCCTGAAGGAGGAACGGGACTCCCCAACCCCAACACCCCACACGGGATCTTGCTGTGTCGGGTAGGGGGGTTATATCCCCTCCAAACGGAGTATAGTAATGAGCACAAGAATATGCAAAAAGCAGGAGGAACAGAAAAAATAAAGTCAGAGATAAATGAAAAGAAAACAACCTTGCTAAGATTACCTTACAGGGCTGCTTTGTCTAGGCAGTTGGGTGGACTGTTAGTAGCAACGAAGGACATACATGTGGATGTCCACTGAGCAGGAGGTATTAGGTAAAAGAAGACCAAGAGATATTCCAACTGCTTATATGGAGAGATGTAAAAACCTTTCTTACTCTTTCGTCCATGGACCGACACAGCTTCTCTATTGACAAAGTGGGTATTATCCGTTAATTAGGAGTGACTAGGCAGAAAAACTTGTAAAAAGTGTTGCATCACACCTTCTACAGTACCGCCCAGGGGGCGGACCCTCTGGGTATACCCTCTCAGTCTGCATCTTCGCAGATCAGTTTTTTTCTGTCTAGCAAGGAGTAGGACATGGCTCCCTTCGGGCCCATTGGTCCGGGGAAAAAAGATATATATATATTTTTATTTTTTTGCTACATTTGTTGTTTCCTGCGATCTTCGATCAACTGCCGACTGGGTGACAGGCTGGATCCTCGATCCTTGTAGTCTCCCCAGTTTCGGCCATCGAGCGTGTGCCGACCCTAGCTACGCGCTGGGTTTTCCACGACATGCCCGTCGCTCCACGGGTGGCCGGTGAGCTTACGCTCCAGGGCCTGCATCGGACCGCTCAGCTTCGGCTGACCTTACGGCCGAGTCGCAGCAGCCTGGCCGGTGAGCTTACGCTCCAAGGCTTGCATCGGACCGCTCAGCTTCGGCTGACCTTACGGCCGAGTCGCAGCAGCCTGTCCGGTGAGCGTCATGCTCCAGGGCATACATATGATCGTCCCTTCTGGGTCCAATCACAGCATGCCTGGCCAACAGTCACCTTCCGTGCGCGGACGATGATCTGTTTGGAATGTCTTCCAGCAGAATACATGCATGATAGGTAAGTAAAACTCCCCTGCCTCGGCTGGGTGATTTAGCTGGACATTCCTGGAGAGATCAAGTAAGTGGTTGTGGCCCCTTTCTTCCCTCTCTCCCTGCCTTTCCCTCCTCCCTGGGCTTCTAGCTAAAGGTTGCTGGGTGCTGGGGGTCACCTAGGGGCTCCCACTGGAGCGGGGCTGGCTGTAACTAACATTTAAAAGAAATGTCATTTTTGCTTACCTGTGTTTCTGTGTCTCCATGCTGTCGGCGGCCATTTTGAGGTGGTCCATGCCAAGTTTGGCCTCTTGTAACTGCCTGGCGGCCATCTTCCTGTGGTTCGGCCACACCCACTGGCCCCTATCAGGTGATCGGCGGCCATGTTTGTCCACCCTGTATGCAGATATTGCCGTTCGGCGGCCATCTTTTTGTGGGCTATGGCTGCCTGACCTCTATCTTCTGTCGGCGGCCATTTTCTTAGAGCCCACATTATCTTCCATACAGACGTTTTTGGCAACCATTTTGCGAGAGCCTCCGGCCTCTAGGGTGCATTAGACTGGCGCGAAAATTCACACAGGAAGTGCTGATAAAAGAAGCAGACTGACACAGCAGCAAGGGGACAGCATCACAGGCGCAGCATAGCAGTACCTATCCAGGGTGGTGAGTCCTCTGGGTAACCCAGCATCTCTGCAGCGCAGGAGGGTGGCCTATTGATATCTTGCCTGGAGCCCTGTGAGTGTCAGCGTGTGGTCAGCATGGCATCTGAGCCAGATGTCTTCTCCCCTGAAACACCAGATTTAGCAGCTGGTGTCCCTGAGGTGTCTATGGACGCTATGTCGGCAATCCTAGAGGCGTTTGCTGCCAGGGTGGAAGCAGCACACGGGAATACAGGGGGTAATAAACGCCCCCGTCCCCTGCAATCTTCTGGGGATATTTCTGATGCAGAACCAGGTCCAGCTACGGCTCATGGCCCAGATTCTGATGCATCAGAGACTGCAGACCGTGACCGATCGGACAGTGAGGAGGACTCCAAGTCCAGGTCAGTACGCGAGACGGCTTTGGTATCTGACCTTATTACTGCAGTGCGGGATACGCTAAAGTTGGAAAGGACTGAAGAAGTAGCAGATACTCCAGTCCCCTTTGGGTTTCGTAAACCTGCCCGCACTGCTAAGGTGTTCCCTTGTGTGTCTTATTTTGACAAACTCTTATACAAGGAATGGGAGAACCCACTGAGGGTCTTTACAGCCCCAAAGAGGTTTGCAGTACGGTACCCCTTTGAGGAGAGTTTTCTGAAGATATGGACCTCTCCCCCTATAGTGGACCCTTCGGTGTCCAGACTTAATAGAGCCACCACTATTCCAGTAGAAGGGGCTCCTGTTTTCAAGGACCCTGTGGATAAGAAGGCTGAAGCACTCGCTCGCTACCTATACTCAGTGGTAGGCTCGGCAGTACGCCCGGCATTGGCGGGGGCCCTAGTGTCTCAGACACTTACTGAATGGGCAAAATTGCTACTCCAGGGGTTAAAGGAGCGAGATGCTCCTCCTAATGAGATAACTTTGGCCGACCAGTTGGTCCAGGGCCTTAAGTTTGTCTGCGAGTCAGACATGGATACTATTCCCCTGCTGTCAAGAGCTTCGGTTTATGCAGTAGCAATACGCCGCCTGATCTGGCTAAAGGGCTGGTCTGCGGACCAGACTTCCAAGAAAGCCCTATTGGATCTGCCTTTTAAGGGCGACAGACTTTTTGGGGCTTCTCTGGATGACATCATCAAGGATGCCACAGGAGGTAAAAGCACTTTGCTTCCCCAAACTAGCAAGGGTAAGGGACCACGCCAAGGGCAAGGGCCCTCCTTTACTGCACTTAAGCGTTTTTTTCGCCCCCTTAAGGCGACAGGGAAAAGACCCCAGGCCGATAAAGCGCCTGCCCAAGGACAAAAGCGTCCTTGGTCCCGCAGACCCAACAAGCCTGCGGACAAATCTGCGTCCACATGAAGGTCCGCCCCCACCCAGCTCTCGGGTGGGGGGACGTCTTCGCAAATTTGCGACTCAGTGGACTGCTCTAGTCTCCGACAGGTGGGTTTGCGAAGTAATCTCCTCAGGCTACAAGATAGAATTTCTCTCTTGTCCACCAGACAGATTCATCACCTCCAATCTCCAGCTACTACCGACCCGTCGGGAGGCCCTGTATGGGGCAGTCCAGGGTCTACTGGAACGCGGGGTAGTTATTCCAGTTCCAGAACAGGAACGGGGTCAGGGTTTTTACTCAAATCTGTTCATTGTGCCAAAGAAGGAGGGGGTTCGTCCAATCTTGGATCTCAGAGCCCTCAATTGCTTTGTGAAAGTACAAAGATTTCGGATGGAGTCGGTTCGATCCGTAATCACGGCTCTCCATCCGGGGGACTTTCTGGCCTCCTTGGACATCAAGGACGCATACCTGCATGTCCCCATATACTCCAGACACCAGAGGTTTCTGCGATTTGCTATCGGGAAGAACCACTACCAGTTTGTGGCCCTCCCGTTTGGCCTTGTCTCAGCACCTCTAAGACAGCGGGGTATCGCTATCACAGGTTACTTGGACGACCTTCTGCTGAAGGCCCCTTCAAGCTCAGAATTAGAGGTAAGCGTGTCCATTACCTGTCAGACTCTTCGAGACTGTGGTTGGATACTAAACACGCAAAAGTCAGTATTGGTGCCCACTCAACGCCTAGTGTACCTGGGGTTGATTCTGGATTCCTCAGAGGCAAAGGTATTCCTCCCTGTGGAGAAGTTGCAGACCCTCCGGGCTGCAGTACGGCAGCTGACTTCCAGGAATTGGTCGTCACTCCGTTTTTGCATGCGAGTGTTGGGCCTCATGGTAGCCTCCTTCGAGGCGGTCCCATATGCTCAATACCACACTCTAGTGTTACAGAAGGAAGTTCTGTCCAGATGGAACAGATGCCCTTCATCTCTGGATTATCAAATCCGAGTGAGCCACCTAGTCAGGAGATCCCTGGTATGGTGGCTGACAGCACCGGCTCTAATGGCCGGGAAGTCATTTCTTCCGGTTTACTGGATAGTGATCACGACGGACGCCAGCCTTACAGGTTGGGGGGGAGTCTGGGGTGTCCAGTCGGCGCAAGGTCGCTGGATCCCAGAGGAAGCCCTCCTGCCGATCAATGTCCTGGAGATCCGGGCGATCAAGCTGTGCCTCTTCAAATGGTCTCAGAGACTGCAAGGGCGTCCAGTCAGGATCCAGTCAGACAACGCCACAGCAGTGGCATATGTCAATCATCAAGGAGGAACAAGAAGCTCAGCTGCAGCATCGGAGATCGCTCGCATCCTGAAGTGGGCAGAGAGGAGCGTACCGGCACTGTCGGCCGTGTACATTCCGGGTGTGGAAAACTGGCAGGCGGACTACCTGAGCCGCCAGATGCTGGACCAGGGAGAATGGTCCTTACACCCGGAGGTGTTCCAACTCCTCTGCCAAAGATGGGGCACACCAGACGTAGATCTTCTGGCTTCCCGACTCAATCGGAAGGTATTGAGGTTTGTGGCCCGGTCAAGAGACCCATGGGCAGACGCAACGGACGCGTTGGTAGCATCGTGGGGTCAGTATCGGCTAATCTATGCCTTCCCTCCCTTAAGGCTTCTTCCTCTTCTGCTCCGCAGAGTGGAGGCAGAGGGAATTCCAATGATCCTAATCGCTCCAGATTGGCCTCAGCGTCCTTGGTACGCCGATCTAGTAGTCTGGTAGCAGACGTCCCCTGGCGCCTACCACTACGGAAGGACCTGCTATCGCAAGGTCCCATATTCCATCCTGCTTTACAGTCATTGGCTTTAACGGCATGGCTGTTGAGAACCAGGTACTGAGAGATCGGGGCCTGTCAGACTCAGTAATCTCTACTATGAGAAGTGCTCGGAAACCGTCCTCTAGGAAGGTCTATCACCGCACTTGGAGGGCCTACATCTCCATGTGTGAGGAAATGAAATGGCATCCGCGTACCTATTTGGTTTCCAGAATCCTGCTGTTTTTACAGCATGGGGTAGACCAAAGGCTTGCCCTAAGTACGATTAAGGGACAGATATCTGCCCTGGCTGTCTTTTTTCAGCGACCCCTGGCGACTCACTCTCTCGTGAGTACATTTGTGCAGGGGGTTCGACATGTGGCCCCTCCGGTCCGCCCCCCGTTACCTCCGTGGGACTTGAACCTGGTCCTCTCGGTGCTTCAGAAGGCACCGTTTGAGAATATTAGAGATATTCCCCTGTTGACACTTTCTCAGAAGGTGGTCTTTTTGGTGGCTGTTACGTCAGTTAGACGAGTCTCTGAGCTGGCAGCCCTGTCCTGCAAGGCTCCCTATTTGATTTTCCACAAGGATAAGGTGGTGCTGCGGCCGCAGCCTTCCTTTCTTCCGAAAGTCGTTTCGGCTTTTCATCTCAACGAAGACATTGTACTTCCATCCTTGTGTCCTCAGCCGTCGAATCCTAAGGAGTCGGCGTTGCATTCCTTGGACGTTGTCCGAGCTTTGAGAGTATACATATCTGCTACTTCCCTGTTCCGGAAGTCAGACTCACTGTTTGTTTTGGTGGCTGGTCCCAAGAAGGGCCAAGCAGTCTCATCGGCCACCATCTCTAGGTGGATCCGACAGTAATCCAGGCTTACGCCTTAAAGGGTCAGGCGCCCCCCTTTCCTGGCACGGCACATTCGACCAGGGCAATAGGTGCCTCTTGGGCTTTCCGAAATCAAGCGTCTGTTTCCCAATTATGTAAAGCGGCGACTTGGTCGTCCGCTCACACTTTCACAAAATTCTACAAAATTGATGTAGGTGCATCTTCGGATGCCTCTTTTGGCCGCAAGGTTTTGCAAGCGGCTGTTTAGAGTTGCAACTCCTCCGTTGGAGGAGTGCTGTTTTGTGTTTGGGGTGAAGTTTATTTTTATGCTGTTACCACCCCTCGTTTTTTCTCTGACACTGCTTTGGAACGTCCCACTTTGTCAATAGAGAAGCTGTGTCGGTCCATGGACGAAAGAGTAAATAGGATTTTTTACTCACCGTAAAATCCTTTTCTCTGAGTCCATGGACCGACACAGCACCCACCCCTCCTTTTAAGTTTGTACTGCTTTTTGACGAACTGATCTGCGAAGATGCAGACTGAGAGGGTATACCCAGAGGGTCCGCCCCCTGGGCGGTACTGTAGAAGGTGTGATGCAACACTTTTTACAAGTTTTTCTGCCTAGTCACTCCTAATTAACGGATAATACCCACTTTGTCAATAGAGAAGCTGTGTCGGTCCATGGACTCAGAGAAAAGGATTTTACGGTGAGTAAAAAATCCTATTTTTGCAATGTGGGACGAGATAGAAATAGTGTCCCAGAGGGGGATGCCTGCAGTTGTACCTGTATGATAACAGTGAGAAGAGGCGGGAGAGAAAGGAAAGGAGGAAAGAAGAAAGGACAGGAGCAAAAGAGAGACAGAAAGAGAAAAAAAAAAAAAGAGAAGAAGCAAAAGCTTAATAGTAGACGGTGTGGAACTCGCTCATCTACACGAACCCGAGTCAGCATGGGGTGGCAGATGTCTGAGATAGGTATCTGGTCCAGGGCTCCCAGATGGCCTCATGTTTGTCGACAGTATCCAAGAGAATGCTAACTATTTTCTCCTTGGTCATGATCTATGATATCTTCCTTTTGACCAAGAGAAAGCAAACCGTGGGTTGCTTCCAAGCCCGAGCAATCGTTAGCTTGGTCCCAAGGAAAATAAACATGATCGGGCGTTGGACTAATTTAGGGCTCTTGGGGATAGGTAAGTTTAAGAGGGCATATTGAGGAGTCTGTTGGACCGGTAAGCCCGTAATTTTCCTAATGGTGTGAAATATTTTATTCCATAAGCCCCTAATCTTGGGACAATCCCACCAAACGTGTAGCATCGACCCAACGTGTCCGCAAGCGCGGAAGCACAAAGGGGAGGCATTCGGATAGATGTTGGCAATTTTTAGGGGGGCCATATACCACCTCATTGCCTCAACTAGTGCTATGTTTAGAATGCCCTTAGATGCTGCAGTTGATGCTCTATGCCAGTGATGGCGAACCTTGGCACCCCAGATGTTTTGGAACTAGATTTCCCATGATGCTCAGCTACACTGCAGAGTGCAGGAGCATCATGGGAAATGTAGTTCCAAAATATCTGGGGTGCCAAGGTTCGCCATCACTGCTCTATGCCATTCCTCAATGCTCCAATTATGTTGCAGGTGATTTTCCCATTCTCTCATGTAGAGCGTTTTGGTCTCAGCCCTAGCAAGTGATAGGTATATCACCGATTTTCCCCACCTCTGCTCCATGGCTTGACCGCACCACCTTTCATAGTCCGTGATCGAGAGTGGGGTGGGTGTGGAAGACTGTATGGACCGGATGAATTGGGCGATTTGGTGGTATCTAAACCTTTCCGATTTTGGCATGTCAAGTTTACTCATACAGTGGGCCAGAGTGAGAAGCTGGGTTGACAAAGTGTCCTATCCTATATAGTCCTTTATCTAACCACCACCGGAAAGCTGTTATTATCTATACCGGGAGGGAAACAGGGTGTTTAGAAAAATATGTCATAGTGGATGCCAGTGCGAGATCAGGTGTGGATTAGTTTGGAGAGAGTCCCATAGTTCTAGGGAATGGGAGAGCATGGGGGCCATGACAGCAGGTCTGGATTTAGCGGGACACCAGAGAATATAGTCCAGGGTGTATTGGGGGATAGCTTGTCTTTCCATGTGTACCCAGTCAGGGTGAGCTATTTTAGAATATATAGTGGAGAGTTAAGATAGCTGTGATGCCATATGATATCAGAGAAAGTTAGGTAAACCCACTCCTCCCTGGTCTCTATTCCTATACAGGGTCCCTTTGGCCATTCTGTGCCCCTTCGCTCCCCAAATAAATTTCATGATTTTAGATTGGAATTTCCTGAGGTGGTCTTTGAGAAAAAGGAAAGGTAGCGATCTAAATAAGTAGAGGATGCGTGGCAGGAGGGTAATTTTTCCTGAATTTACTCTTCCAAGCCAGGAGAGGCCTAGTTTATCCCAATGTGAGAGATCTTCCTCCAATTTGCGAAAGAATGGGGGAAAATTTGTGGTATATAGTTTGTCTATGGATACAGTGAGGTTAATCCCTAGGTAGGGGATTGCCGTTTCTTTCCATCCGAACCGAAAGTTGTCTTTTTAGCTGCACCACCAGTGTTGCTGGAAGGTTGACATTTAGTGCTAGGGATTTCGAATAGTTAGTTAAACTTGAGTCCAGATACTCTGCCAAAGTCATCAAGTACCCTACATATATTTGGTAACGATGTAAGGGGTGAGGTGATAAAGAGTAATATATCGTCCCCGAAGAGAGCGCATTTGTGGGCTTGTGGCCCGCACTGTACGCCTTGTATATCGGGCTTGTCTCTGATCGCTAGGGTTTCAATGACCATGGCGAAGATCAGTGGGGATAAGGGACAGCCCTGTCTCGTGCCGTTTAGAATTGGGAAAGGTGTCGAGTAGTATTCCTGCATTTTGATTTTTGCCTCCGGGTTGGAGTAGAGTGCCCTAATTGTGTTCATGAAGGATTGGCTGAAGCCCCATTTTTGTAAAGTCGGGAACAGGAAAGACCAGGAGACAGAGTCGAACGCTTTCATGAGGTCCAGAGAAAGCAAGCATCCCTTCTGTGGGGGTCCCTTGTCCCATCCAGACCCTAGTAAGGAGACTATGTCAATTGCTCTTCTGATCTCATCAGGTCCCTTTCTTCCAGGCACAAAGCCTACCTGGTCTTTGTGGATATAAAGGCCGATAAAATTGGATATTCTATCTGCCATAATTTTCGTTAAGATTTTTAGATCAATTTTTATCAATGATTTGGGGTGGTAATTAGCAGTGCAACTAGTGTCTTTGCCTGGTTTAGGTATTACTGTGATATAAGCCAAATTTATTGCCGTGTCTAGTTGTGCTCCAGTTCGAAGTTGATTAAAGAATCGAGCCAGGTAAGGGGAGAGTAGTGGGGCAAAATGCTTGTAATACGGGACTGAAAAGCCATCAGGGCCAGGGCCAGAGTTACTTTTGAGGTCTTTGATGACCAGAAAGATTTCCTCCGCCGAAATAGAGGCCTCTAAGCTATCCCTGTGGTGATCCCGGATTTTGCGGATCTTCAGGGGGTTTAGGAAGGAGTCGATCAGATTGGGCGGGGATTCCTTCCCCTCTTTGCCGTACAATGTGCAGTAAAAGTCATGGAAAGCTTCCATGATTTTCTGGGGGTTTTGTGTGAGGGTTCCTTTGCGTAGTTTTATTTTAGGTAAGGTGCGGGGTCTAATTTTAGGAGTCAGCTTATGCGCCAGCATAGTACCTAACTTATCTTTCTGATAGTAAAACCTCCCACCCTCCCAGCGTAAACTCTTTTCTGCTATGGCAGTGAGAGCCAAGTTTAGGGCTGTGCATGCTGCTTCAAGTTTTGCTTTTGAGTCAGAGGAGTGCTTACGTTTATGTTGTTTGCTAAAGGGACAAACTCCCTTTCCAGCCTGTCAATTTCAAGATTGCAGGCTTTACGTAACCTAGAGGACATTTGGATAAGTTTACCCCTAATTTAGGTTTTATGTGCTGCCCAGATAGTGATAGGGGAGATGTTATTTTTTTTTTTTTGTTTCATAAAGTTTTATTAGGTGAACATGAGAAAAGCAAAGGAACAGTATAGTAATACAGTACATAACTACATATGTTTACAATAGTAAATACATCAGAATGCACTCTATATCAGTTTGTTATAGCACAGTTGATGAGCATAGAAAAAGTAAAGACAAGGTTAATAATGTGTTTGATATTCAACATATAATCCACCATATTTTTATTGATACGATAATTATTAAAATAAGTATATTTTTCAAAGATAATAAGGGGAAATAGGGGGGGGATGAGAGGGGGAATAATAAAAAATAAATTAAAAAAAGGCGGGAGAAAGGGGGAGCCTGCTGAGATCTATTAGGACTGACGTGTTTTATTAAGATAGTTTTTCCCTTTTTCTTTTTTTTTTTCCTGTCTCGTTCCAACCCTCCTGTGTAATCTATAACCCAAGAAGGAAGTTTTGATTCTTACTTAATAATTGTTCTATATGTCTGGGATTCTTTGAATAGTATCCAGTTGTGCCATGTTGCAGAGAAATTCATTATTTTTTCCTGAGAAATACTTATGAGCTCCTCTATCTTTTCAATGTTATTGATTCTCCTAAACCATTCCGCTGTAGAAGGGACGGCGGTTGTGCGCCAGTGGGATGGGATGCATTGGCGAGCTGCATTAATCAAGAACATAGGTGATGACTTTAAATATTGTTTTCTTGGGAGAGAGTTAAAGTGTAGGAGGTATTGTGCTGGATCATACCTTATGTTTTCTGATGTAATCGAAATTATGGTTTCGTGAACTGTTTTCCAGAACTTTTGAATCAATTGGCAAGTCAACCATATATGGAGCATTGAGCCCTCTTCTTGCTTGCATCTCCAACAATGGTCAGAGATTAGTGGAGAAAATTTATGTAGAATTGATGGAGTCTTGTATCATCTAGTAATAATTTTGAATCCGCATTCTTGTGAGGCTACGTTTAGAGAACCTTTTGTGAGCATACATATACATTTTTTCCCAGTTTTTTTCAGTTAGAGTGATGTCAAGATCTTTTTCCCAGTTCTGGCATGACGAGCTGGAGAAGTCTGTCAAATCCCCAAAGAGTGAGTTGTATAGAGTTGAAATGATATGTCTACGTGGGGTTTCTTTTGTACAAAGTTCCTCAAGTTCTGTAAGGGGTTTTGTCCAAGCTAGTGCTGTCTCATTTCTGGTTAGATAATGTCTGATTTGGGTATAGTTCCAATGTGAGATTAGGGATGGTTTAATGACTTTGTTTAGGTCATCTCTAGATAATAATTTCCCATTTTTAAAGAAGTGTTTGGTCAAAATTTTCTTAGGAGGCTAATTGTGTATTAGAAAATTTCTTTCTTGCCCCGGGGGGAAATCAGGATTGTTTCTCAATGGTGTTAGAGGGCTAAGCCAAGGGGATGAATTGGTGGATTTGAAGGTGTTGTGAAAGGTTCCTAGCGTAGGACCTATAAGAGGGTGTGATTTAATAGAATTCGAATGATATTTAGGGTGAATCCATGGTAGGGTGTCAAGCTCTTGGGAGAACTGTATTTGTTCTAATGAAACCCAGTCTTTAACTGTTTGGTGAATATTCCAGTCTACTATTCACGTTAAAAGGGTAGCTAGATGGTATTTTTCAAATCAGGTACCGCTATTCCACCTCTATTCTTGGGTAAGTTTAATCTGGTGAATTTAATTCTTGCAGGTTTGCCCCTCCAAATAAAGGTGGAGCATGCTTTGCGGAAAGAGGAAAAAAAAGTTGAGGGCAATTTTGATAGGTATAGTCTGCATGACATATAGGAATCTAGGTAAAACTGTCATCTTGATTAGGGATGCTCTCCCAAACCAAGATACGTTTAAAGAATTCCATCTTTTTAAATCTTCCTGAGTTTCTTTTAGTATAGGTATGAAGTTTAATTTAAAGAGATCATTTAAGTTTGAGGGGATTTCTATCCCTAGATAGGTTATGTTGTGATTAGCCCATGTGAACGGGAAGTTTAGTTTGCATAGATCTATTGAACTAGGGGGTATCGAGATGTTAAGGGCGATTGACTTTGAGTGATTGATTTTCAGGTTAGATAGCATGTTGAAATGATCTAAGTCTTGTAATAGATTAGTGATAAAAAAATATAGGTAATACTGCGCTGGACAAAAAATTGGGAAAAGCCGCCAACACTGCTAGTAGAAAAAAGCTGGTGGTAAATGGAAATAAAAGTGTAGCGCTATCTAAATAACATTTGTGTAAAAAATGAGTGAATACACAAAGTGTAAATATAATACTATTGTAGTAGACACGTGTGTCACCCAAAAGTAACGTGCTAAGTGACTCTAATGCTAGAGTAATCAAACAATAATATTATAATTATGATGATTAACACAAAATGAATGTCCAATCAAATAAAGTCCATAGAAAGAAAATCAATGAATATCAAAGTGATGAAGTTCAATCCAAGGAAACGTGTTGAATCAAAACGTGAACTTGCAATTCAAAATCTTCTATATGTGGGAGTGAAGTGAAAACCGCCACCAATAGTGAGTTGAGGAAGGCTTACCAGAGGTCTCGGATTTGGAGAGGCATACACCACCCAAATCAAACAAAGCTTAAGGGTTTAAAACCCAAAAAATTAGTTTATACGGAAGTGATGTGAAAACCGCCACCAGGGATAAGTTGAGGAGGCTTACCAGAAGTCTCGGATTTGGAGAGGCATACGCCACCCAAATCTTAAAATGCTTAAGGGTTAATAGAACCCAATACGGATGATCTTGAGTTGAGGGGTAGTCTGGAGTCAAAGGGATTTAACCACTTCAATCAAACAGGACATCCAACACGCAAATCACCAATTCATGTAGGGACTCGGTATCCAAAATGCATACGTGTAGAGATAGAAAAACTCACATAGCATAATACCGTTTGGAAAGAATTTAATATAAAAAGCATACAATGCGTCCTGAACACCATATATCATTACACAACTTCTCTTTATCCATTGATTTTCATGAATTTTATTATTTTTTTATGTGTATGTTCATTCACGCACATATAAATTTTATTCTTTATATTTTATCCATTTTAACCCATTTTGTTGACCACCAGTGTCTAATATACACCATTTGCACTTTTGCGCGTGTTCTGTGCACTTTCGTGTGCTGACCACGCGCATACTGTATGTGACGGATTAGATACTATGGATCCATTAAGTGTAGGCTAGTGTGTGTGTCTTCACAAATGCACTATAGGGGAGTGGTCTAGCAATGGCGGAGTAGGGAGGCTGAGTGTGGTGTGCTGAGCTCCATGTGTACCCTCCAAACGTCCAGTGAGAGGAGTTAAACCCTGTAGCCTGTGATGCTTTATTCCGCCTATGTGAAGGAAGACGTAGATACTGAAACCGGCAGCTGATTTACCCGCTCATGACTTGCTTATGACTCGGTCCAGGCACTGAGGACGGATATTATCTTATCTCTACTGAGTGGGCAGCTATTGGACATCCCCACCGAACACCTTAATCAGAGAGAGAGAGGCGGCATCTGTTTATCGGGACTTGTGGTGGCGGAGGAGGCTGGGTGGTAAGCTGAACTAAAACGTCTGACACCTGATACTGATACATAGCCCCGCTCGGACCGCAGATCACAGCCAGATCACAGCCAGCGACAGCCAGCGACGCGGAGGTATGACGTCACCGACCCGGAGGGACGGTGGTAGTGAGCGGCGGTGAGTTCTCCCACTTTACTCCAGCAGTGCTTCTGTCCCTCTGTCGCTTATATTGGAGGGTTTTTCTTCCGTTCTTTTTCTCCAGACCTCCCCTTATTGGACTGTATGCTTCAGACTTTTAAGCAGGAGAGACATTATAAGGTACTGTGCTCTGTGCTCTATGTCCTATATTATGCCCATGCTGTCTGCTGTCAATTAGATGCTAAATGCTAAACTCATGCTACAGGCTGTAGACTGCATTAAATGTGTTACATGCTAAAGGATTAATACGTTATGCTATGCTCTGATATAAACTTCTTTATCCATGCTAAACCCTCTTAGCTCTATGGACTGGGTATAAAAACGTGCTTAATAATATTATACTATCGCAAGTTGGGAACACTTGAAACTGGCAGTCTTTCTCTTCGTTTGTTATCTGGAATTGGACACTTTTTTTCTTTTTGTGATAAGTTCTCTGTTAATAATCAATTAATACAAAGAGCTTAAGTGTGCCAGTACACTATATTGCAGTATATTATTGTATATCCCACTGAATATATTGAATATATAGAAGGAGGGGGTAATTTATAGCAGACCGGCAATAATTGGTGAACATTAAACATTAAAATACCGGATGCTGTATGTCCTGGAGTACCGCACGGGATGAGAAGTGCGAGGAAAAAGGAGGAAGAGAAACAGGTAACGAAGATCTCTAATAAGCAGCAGCAGACGACACAGCCTGAGATTAAAGTATATTTTCCAAGGACACGGGCAGCAACAGCACGGGCTTCGGTTGTAGAAACAAGGGGGACTCCATACGTAGAGGTTCCCAGAGCAGCACCTCGCATGAGCCTCTCCCAGTCTTTTGATAAGAAGGAGCAAGAACAGGACGAGATACACGCAGAGGTATATACTGTGACACACGTGGAGGCCCAGAGAGCAAAGATGGATACAATACCGGGAGGCGTTGATTTAATGGCGATTCTACAAGCTTTACCGACGCGTGATGAGTTGGCTATATTACAGACACTCCCGACACGGGATGAGATGGAAACATTAGTATCAAGATTGGAAGAGGGCCATAGGAAGGAATTACAACTTATTATAAGTGAGGTGCAGGCCCTGTCAGATAAAATCACGGCAGAAGGGACACGCACGGCTGGGATGGAGGAACGGATTACACAGCTGGAGGAAAATGGAAGACACAGGCCCTAAGGGAGACACTGAATCCCTCCATACAGCTAAAATTCGAAGAGATTGAAGATCGGAGTCGGAGGTTAAATCTCAGATTCAGAGGTATCTCGGAAGAGGTGGAGGAGGCATCATTACATAAAGTGGTAACATCAATCTGTCAACAACTTGGGGGAGTAACGACCCCAAAGGAGATTGAATTTGATAGGTTACACAGAGCCTTGGGGCCCAGATCTAGAGACCCTGATAGACCTAGAGATGTCATAGGTCGTTTCCATCGTTATACACAAAAATAAATGGTTAGTCGCAAAGCTTGGGAGGCGGGCACAATATCCTTTCAAGGCATGACAATCAAAATTCTGCCAGACCTCTCACGGGCTACCCTGCAGCGGAGGGCACAATTGCGTCCACTTTTAGAAAAAATTAAATTGGCGGGAGGCACGTATAGTTGGGGATACCCAATGTCTCTGTTTGTGAAGAAAGGATCACATTCATACTTACTCACACTTCCCTCGGAATTACCAGATTTATTTAACTTTTTGGGGATAGAAGGAATGGAGGTCCCAGATTGGTTACAACCAATAGAAAGAAGAACACGTAAAAGTTGTCTACAAACAAGAAATAGAGGAGTTCCAACGCAGACCAGTAGCGGGCGACAGGAGTTAAGTGAAGAGACTGAGACTGGGAAGGGAGAACCATGAGATACAAGAACAGAACTAAATAACTTTCTTTCTCTTTTTTAAGAGGTCGTGGCTCTCCACCACATGACCTGGCCTGGCCACCCAAGCAGGTCCTCCAATGGAAGGAGCATCGTTACGGGGGACCAGGAACTTTTAGCCCTCTGTCCTTAATTTTTTTTTTTTTTTTTTTTGGGCTAACTTTATTTCTACCACCCCCAGAAGAAGGGAGGAAAAGATACTGATACTGGTAGCTTGTATCAGCTTATCAGGGATTTTTTTTTTTTTTTTGGGCTAACTTTATTTCTACCACCCCCAGAAGAAGGGAGGAAAAGATACTGATACTGGTAGCTTGTATCAGCTTATCAGGGATTTTTTTTTTTCATTATATATAGCTACCCCTACACTCCCTTTTGGGAGAAGTCCCCGAGCTGGAGGAAGAATATTAGTGTTAGGAAATATGAAATTATGAAATTACGAAATTAAATTATGAAATTATGAATATGACATTATCCTTACAATAATGAAAGACTGTATACATACAATTGAAGTTCGAATTTTGACTGAACACATACAAATGAAATATGATTTGGGGTTTATGCACAAGGGGGGAAACACAGTGTTTTGGGCACAATACAATGAATTACCTTTTTTTTTTTTTTTCTCCCTCCCTCTTTCCACGTGGATTGGGGGAGGGGCTGTCTGGGTAGGAGTAATTGGGAAGGGGGAATGGGGGGAGGTGGGGGGGGGAAGGGTATTATTACACGCGAATTACACGTGTATAAATATATATCGGCACAAAAAATATAACACGGAAGAATGTTTTAGTATAACACATTGGTGGAGGGGGGAGAGGGAGAGAGAAGAAGGAAGGAGAAATTTTTATTTATTTTTTCTCCTTTTTTCTTTCTTTTTTTTCCCCTCTCACTCTCTCTCCTACTAATAAAATAATAACACATGATGGGAGACACATTAGAGGTGTTGGGGGATTTGGAGATGGTATGTGTTCAGAAATTGAAGTCAAGAATAAAATAAAGGATAATAAAGAAATGCCTCCGGAGGGGGTCAGGGTAGTAAGGAGGGTGGGGTAAGAATATGTATTTTTTTTTTTATGGAGAGGGGGTGGGGAAGGGAATGGAAGAAAGAGATATTTTTCCCACCTTAAAGGATAGTTTAAGAGATAGTGATATGAAGATGGGATGGACAGAATGCGTATAGATAATATAGGAAGATAATATATTATATAGGGCTAAAAGGAAGATGAGTAAAACATGGAAGCTTAGTAGAAAGCAGAAGGAAACTAGAAGATGGGCAAGACGTCATGCCCTAGGAGATGAAAGAATGTTGCTAAAGCTGTAAGAGTTCAATATTATGAAATAAATAATATGGATATGGACAGAGGGGGAATACATAAAAATAACATAATAATTTAAAAGGGTGGGTAGTATCCTAGAAATAAAATGGAGAGGGAAGGGAGGGGCTGGGTGATGGGATAAAGATAGAGGATTAGAATAGGGCTTTATTAGAGGGTTACATAAGGTAAGAATGAACTGGAGGGGAGGGGGGGGAGCTCAGCCACCTATACCATTGTGGATCAATCCCCCAATTGTGGCACCCACGGGAAAATAGGAATCCCTAGTGTATGCCGTATAATACTCATCTGACCTTTGACCCCCTTTGTCAGAAGGGGAAAGAAAAAAGAAAGAGAAATTATTTTTTTTTTTTTCTTGAACCGGTGTGGATTTTAGAGATAGATAGCTCCCGGATTGGAAAATGGATACAATACGAATTACGTCATTGAACGTTAGGGGACTTAATATCCCGGAAAAGCTGTTATTGAATGAATTAAAACACCTAAATACCGACGTAGGATTTATACAGGAGACACACTTTAGGGAAGGTACCTTCCCCTACCTTCAGAATAGATATTTTCCAAATGTATATCAAGCCTCGAATCAAGAAGCTAAAACTAAAGGAGTGGCAATTCTGATTTCAAATAGAATAACATGGACACTTACGGATAAATGCCTTGATCCTGGAGGAAGATATATTTTTTTGAAGGGTGCTATAGGTGGGGAGAAGGTAACTTTAGCCACTATGTATGTCCCAAATGTACAGCAAGATAAATTTCTGGTCAAAGTACTCTCAAAATTGACAGATTTTAAGGAAGGAAAACTTATATGTGGAGGAGATTTAAATATACCCCTAGACCCAAAAGTAGATACATCAGGAGGGACCTTAATGGTACCTAGTAGAATTAGAAGACGTATCATGCGGAAATTACATGAACTCCAATTGTTAGATGGGTGGCGTATTATACACCCAGAGGAGAGGGATTATACTTACTTCTCGAATGCCCATCAAAAATACTCTCGAATAGATCTTTTCTTGGTACCCCATCAGTTACTGCAGGTGGTACAGAATATATCAATAGGGAATATAACTTGGACAGACCACGCACCAGTTACGATGGAGTTAATTTTAAAGGGGGGCATTCAATCAATAGAGTGGAGATGGCGTCTAAATGAAAGTCTATTACAGATTCCCCAAATTACAGAAGACCTGATTAACGAAATCAGGTGGTACTTCCAGATAAATGATAATGAGGAAAGTAATCCGGGTATAGTATGGGAGGCCCATAAAGCAGTAATCCGAGGTATTTTTATTAAACATGGATCCCGAGTGAAAAAGGCCAGAGAAGAACAAATAAAAGACCTGCTAGAAAGGATACAGGGACTTGAGTCACAACATAAAAAAAACTGAAATAAATGTAGGGATAGAATTAGCACACTTAAGAAGACAAATAGCAGACCTCCTCCGATATAAGGCTGAAGCGATTTTACAGTATGGGAGGAGGATAGAGTATGACTCGGGAGACAAATGTGGTAAACTATTAGCAAAAAAGTTAAAAAAACAACAGACACGGTCATATATACCATTTATTAAAACAAAAGCAGATCAAAAAATATCACTTCCAAAAGAAATTGCAAAAGAATTTGGGGAATATTATTCTTCGTTATATAATTTGCCATAGACAACGATTGCCTCGTCGTCTCTCGAGAAATACGTGTTCTCCTCAAGACTGTCAAGATTACCATCGCCTGTCCGTAGGGAATTAGAGAGACCAATCACAATAGAGGAAGTGCAAATAATAATGAAAACGATAAAACATGGTAAAGCACCAGGCTCGGATGGATTAACCATACAATATTATAAAAGTTTTATTACATATTTGGGGTCATATATGATTAAGGTGTTTAATGAAGTTGGACGAACAGTGACCCTACCACGAGAGACCGTTACAGCGCATATTACAGTTATCCCAAAAGAGGGGAAAGATCCAGCGAGCTGTAGTAGCTATAGACCAATATCCCTGTTAAATGTGGATCTAAAAATCTTGACAAAGATCTTAGCCTCTCGTATACAGTCTTATTTATCAGAAATGGTACATCTTGACCAAGTAGGATTTATCCCTACAAGAGAGGCAAGAGATAGTACCATAAAAGTGCTAAATTTGATCAGTAGGGTAAACCAGAAGAAGATACCGAGTGTTTTTTTAAATACGGATGCAGAAAAAGCATTCGACAGAGTAAATTGGAAGTTTATGCTGGAGGTGCTAAAACAGTTGGGTTTAGGTGAGAGGATGGTTCAATGGATAGAAGGAGTGTATACAGGCCCTCGAGCACTGGTAAAAGTAAATGGGATTTATTCTAGGCCTTTTGATATTACAAATGGAACCCGGCAGGGCTGCCCCCTATCGCCTCTCTTATTTGCTTTGACATTAGAACCACTCTTGAATAAGATTAGACAGAACCCAGATATTGTAGGTATTGATATAGGTGGAAGGGAATATAAAGTTTCGGCATACGCGGATGATATGTTTTTCTCACTAGCACGGCCACAAATTTCGTTACCTAATTTAATGAAAGAAGTAGAACTATATGGAACTATGTCCAATTTAAAGATAAATTATGGTAAGTCAGAGGCGATGGGGGTGGCACTCCCGGATTCCATTAAAAGTGGATTAGAACATAGTTTTAAGTTTAGATGGACAAATAAGGCATTGAACTATCTAGGAACACGAATGCCCCCAAATTTAATAGAAACTTTTGAGTTAAATTTTGTACCATTACTCAGTACAGTTAGAAAATTATTGGAAGGTTGGAGTAAAGGAAGACACTCATGGTTCGGAAGATGTAATATTTTAAAAATGAGTGTGGTACCAAAATTCCTTTGTCTCTTCCAGGCGTTGCCGGTCAGAATCCCCATGTCTTACTTCAATCAAGTTCGTGCCATATTTACTAAATTTATTTGGGCCAGTAAACGGCCTAGGATAAGTAGAACACTGCTGACCTCACCTAAAAGGGTTGGAGGAATATCGGCACCAGATATGTACAAATACTACCAGGCGGTTCAACTTGGTAGGATTGTAGATTGGAGCAGACATGGGGATCATAAACTATGGGTTAATATGGAGCAGCAGGTGAGTCCAGTTCCTTTAAATAGGGCGTTATGGTGTTATACAGCTCTACCAACATCAGTAAAGAACCATCCTACGATAGGGGAAACTTTAAGAATAGGAAACAAAGTAAGCCAAAATCCTAAAATCTCTACCAAAAACTCTCCATTGTTTCCGATTCTGGGAAACCCAGAGTTCCCACCAGGCATGGACTCACAAATATTTAGGGAACTGAGGGAAAAGGGAAGTTTCCAAGCCTCACATTTTCTAGGAGACAGGGGATGGGTATCAATAGGGGCATTAATACAACGAAGAGGGCAATATGAAATCCCCATATGGCAAGCTCGACAGGTCAGACACTATTTGGAAACCCTGGGATCTGCAGGAAGATATAGGCAAATACGAACTAAGTTCGAGGAGTACTGTGAGGGAGAAGAGCCTCTATCTCACGTAATTTCTAAAATATATTTAATTCTGACTACACCCTCAGAGGATTTCAAAATGGAGTGTCTTACTAGATGGGAGCGCGATCTTGACCAAACTTTCTCTCCAGCACAATGCCAGAATATTATAAACATGTCGTTAAAATCTTCAAGGTGTACGAAAACGCAGGAATCGAATTATAAAATATTAACACAATGGTACTATACGCCATCGGCCTTGAATACATTTTTTCCAGAAACATCTGACAGATGCTGGAGAGGATGCAATGAAAAAGGGACAATGCTACATATTTTCTGGGCATGCCCAGTAATTGGACAATTTTGGCAAACGGTACACAGAATTACCCAAATATTCACTGAACACCAGATTGAAAAAGATCCAGCTCTGTTTCTGTTACACCATACCCAAATCCCACAGAAAAAATATATAAATTCAGTTGTGTGCCATCTAATAAATGCAGCAAAAAGCTGTATTGCGAGGAATTGGAAAGACCCTAGTGCCCCTACGGTCTCAATGTGGTTAAATAAAGTTAGAAGGGTGGGAATAATGGAAAAACTCCTACCAATAACATTAGATGGAAAAAAACAAATACAAGAAATATGGGCACCTTGGGAGCAATTTGTAAAATCAGAAGAAGGGAAGAGGCTATTAGAGTAAAAGATAAAAATTTGGCCGATAAGGAGAAAGAGTAAGTAAAAGGTTGTCCGAGAAATGCCATTACCGGGATGGTTGTATTTCCTTCTTTTTTTTTTCTCTTTCTTTCACCTCCCTTTCCATGTATGTGACGGTATAATGTAACATTGAGTAAGCAAGGGTAAGGGAGGATGGAAATTGGGGTCGAAGGAAAGGGAGGGGGGGGGATGAGAGATAGGGGAACAGGGATAAAGGAAGAGAGAGACTCTGAGGGGGGAAGAGGGAAAGGGGGAGAGAGTGGGGGAGAAGAGAGAAGGGAAAGGAGGATAATAGGAAGAAGAGGTTAGAAGATGATAGCAAAACAATGAAAGCGAGATGATATGGTTTAAATGAGTCTTATTGATATATTTTCTCTAATTGGTTATGATATATCTGTATACCCTGTTTTAAAAAATTAAAATAAAGAATAAAAAAAAAAAAATGCACTATAGAATACATCCTCTATTTCTAAGACTTTTCACATGTGTATATTATCCACAGTTTTTAGATTTGCCTTATTGATATTGTCCACATCAATGCCAATGTCTTTCCTGTTTATCCAGTCTGCCCTCCAGCCTGAGACGCACTCCTTTCCATCAAAGGGAAGATGTGGGTTACGTCCTCCAGAAGGGCGGACCTACTAATAGGCGTTCTTTGAACGTCTTCTGTGTGACTCGGCGGAGGGGCGTGTTTGCGGTAAGCGGCAGCCTCACGTCTCGTTTTCTAGAGCGAGGCTTGGCTGCTACTTCAGGTCTCTTCCAGACCAGTTTCATTGCGGAAGTGACGGGCGGGCGCTGGGTCCAGGCCTCGTTTACATAGCGAGGGCTGGATTCACCGCCAATCACGTCACGGCCATTATATTGGAATAGACATAGGGATTGAAAGTGAGGCATGGATAGCGCTGTAACGCAAGGTGACTTACAGCCTTGGTTTTTATCACAAATATAGTTTCATTTATATCCTTTTTTTCTGGGCATCATGCACAGTTAAGGTTTAGGACATGTTTTTTGTTATTCTGACCATCCATGATACAAAATCAAAACCGGAAGTGAATCTTTAGTGGTTCACTTCCTGGATCATGGAGGTCAATATGCTCATATATTCGCGATGTTTATGGGACAAGGTCCATACCCACCCCAGATGATGACTATTTAGTTGAAACTAGTCGGGTGGATTTGTCCATACACATCGCTCTCGTACCTGCATCCATGCTTTTAAGACCATCTTAAATGTGAGTGTTACATTGTATGCTTTTTATATTAAATTCTTTCCAAACGGTATTATGCTATGTGAGTTTTTCTATCTCTACACGTATGCATTTTGGATACCGAGTCCCTACATGAATTGGTGATTTGCGTGTTGGATGTCCTGTTTGATTGAAGTGGTTAAATCCCTTTGACTCCAGACTACCCCTCAACTCAAGATCATCCGTATTGGGTTCTATTAACCATTAAGCATTTTCAGATTTGGGTGGCGTATGCCTCTCCAAATCCGAGACTTCTGGTAAGCCTCCTCAACTTATCCCTGGTGGCGGTTTTCACATCACTTCCGTATACACAAATTTTTTGGGTTTTAAACCCTTAACCACTTCAATACCATGCACTTATACAGCTTCCTGCCCAAGCCAATTTTGAGCTTTCAGCGCTGTCGCAATTTGAATGACAATTGCGCGGTCATGCTACACTGTACCCAAACAAATTTTTTATCATTTTGTTCCCACAAATAGAGCTTTCTTTCGGTGGTATTTGATCGCCTCTGCGATTTTTATTTTTTGCACAACAAATAAAAAAAGAGCAAAAATGTTGAAAAAAACTATGTTTTTCTTTGTTTCTGTTAATTTTTTTTGTAAATAAGTACCTTTTCTACTTCAATGACGGGCACTGATAAGGCGGCACTGACGGGCACTGATAAGGTGACACTGATGGGCACCGATGAGGTGGCACCAATGAGGTGGCACTGATGAGGTGGCACTGATGGGCACTGATGATGGGCACTGATAGGCGGCACTGATGGGCACTGATATGTGGCACTGGTATGCGGCACTGATTGACACTCATAGGCGGCACTGATTGTCACTCATAGGCGGCACTGATTGGCACTTATAGGCGGCACTGATGGGCACTTATAGGCGGCACTGATAGGTGGCACGGATGGGCACTGATAGGTGGGCACTTATGGGCACGGATGGGCACTGATAGGTGGCGCTGATGGACACTAGTAGGTGGCACTGATGGACACTGATGCCCAGCAATGCCAGCCACCACACATTGAGGTGGTGCCATCATAGTGCCAGTCAGTGCCCATTTGTGGGCACTGATTGGCATATTTTTTTTGATTTTACTACATGTGGATGGCCATGGGGGCCATCCACATGCTTGGGGCTTCCCTGTGGTCCTGGGGGGCTTCCCTGGTGGTCCAGTGTGGGTATCCGAGGGGGGGCTGCGCTGATAAACAACCAGCGCGAACCCCCCCTGTCAGGAGAGCCGCCGATCGGCTCTCCTCTACTCGCGTCTGTCAGACGCGAGTGAGGAAGAGCCGATCAACGGCTCTTCCTGTTTACATTGTGATCAGCCGTGATTGGACACGGCTGATCACGTGGTAAAAAGCCTCCGCCGGAGGCTTTTTACCGAGATCAGTGTAGCGGTGGGTCAGACTGACCCACCGCTCCACCGATCGCCGCGATGCGCGCCCCCCCGGGCGCGCGGCGGCTGTTATCCCGCAGGACCTCATATGACGTCCAGTGTGGATAACAGAACCACTTCCCGGACGTCAATCTGCTATTGACGGGGCGGGAAGTGGTTAAGCTTTGTTTGATTTGGGTGGCGTATGCCTCTCCAAATCCGAGACCTCTGGTAAGCCTTCCTCAACTCACTATTGGTGGCGGTTTTCACTTCACTCCCACATATAGAAGATTTTGAATTGCAAGTTCACGTTTTGATTCAACACGTTTCCTTGGATTGAACTTCATCACTTTGATATTCATTGATTTTCTTTCTATGGACTTTATTTGATTAGACATTCATTTTGTGTTAATCATCATAATTATAATATTATTGTTTGATTACTCTAGCATTAGAGTCACTTAGCACGTTACTTTTGGGTGACACACGTGTCTACTACAATAGTATTATATTTACACTTTGTGTATTCACTCATTTTTTACACAAATTTTATTTAGATAGCGCTACACTTTTATTTCCATTTACCACCAGCTTTTTTCTACTAGCAGTGTTGGCGGCTTTTCACAATTTTTTGTCCAGCGCAGTATTACCTATATTTTTTTATCACTATTTTCACAGATTTTATATTGCTGCAGGAGATCCTTACTTATTTACAATCAATTGTTATTTTACACTTTTAGTGAGTATAAGTATGGATGTTTTCGATTATCGTGCTTCACGGGTAGTGAACACTGAGGGTGTCTTTGTTGTCACAGGCAATGACACCGAAATAGCAGGTCTATTTCTGAGGCTTAAAAACATCATGGTGTCAGAACTCCATCTCCAATGGGACCTTGTCTTTCTGGAGCAATATGTTGCAGAAAACATGGGACCTCGGAGTCTCAGATGGGATGTACATCCACAACAAGGAGAAGTAGATCTCGATTCCTGGTCCAAATACTTCAATGATGCTGGGACCAAATTTCTCAATTTTCTTATTACTAGGAAACGTAATCGTCTTTCAGTTTTAGATAGAGAAATTAAAGAACTTAAAGATGGACTACTTGTATATAAAAATACAGTTGAATATAACACTCTGTCCTCTAATCTTCAAACTTATCTCATTAAGGAAGATAAAGACCAGAGAACCAAAAAACACAAAAAATACTCACGCGATATTGGTGATTATAAGTCTGGGATGGTGTACAGCTGGCAGAAACCGCCTACACCAGATTTAGCTATGGAGGTAAACTCTTCAGACACAGGTGGTGCGGCACTCCCAGTTGTGTACCTTAATCAACCCAAACCTTCTATGAATAGGAACCAACAACCTGGTGATCGCACACAAGGTGGGGTGCCCCAAAATACCCATACCCCTAAGAACACCCAAAGGGGGAGGGGACATAGTTCCAATAGAAGAGGTGGGGGAAATCATAGAGGTAATCATTCCAACTATGATTACAATCAACAATATTATGAAAGAGAGAAGTCACATCAAAGGGGATCACCATCCAGTTTTTATGATAACTCTCACTCCTCCCATCATGGATACCCAGTCACATCTACTCATAATAGATATTTTCCTCTTCAGGATCAATATGATGACAGAGTATATCCACATCCCAATGCTGAGTTTGATCGATCTCCATATCCCAATCCTCATCCCTCTCAGGTTTTTCGGGAGGACCCCCCAAGAAGAAAAAGGGGTCCCGAAACAAGAGAGGGACCAGAGGAGGGAGGAGGACACAAAGGAGGAAAGAAAAGTCGAACATGACCTGCCAAGGTGTGTTCAACTTAAGCAGTGTCACATTGTCTCAAGAAGAAAAGATGGTCTTAGATAAGGGCCTTAAATTTGCCCCTCCACGTAAACTTAATAAGTTTAACACTTTTGTAGACATACATAAGTACGTTAGAAAAATTAATATTCAACGCTATATCACCTCAAATCCAACTAGAAATATAGCTAGGGCAGCCACGTCAGGTACTGTCCATTCAGGGTTGGCTAACCCTTCACTTTTTAACCCTCCCAACAAGCTTGCTCCAGCTCTTAATATGTTTAGAGATTTAGTCCTTCAGGATTTGGCTAAATTACCCATAAAAAAGATTTCTAATAATCCATTACCTAGTCAGGGCCTCAAAACCCTATGTGACAACAAAGATTTAATTATACGCCAAAGCAAGTTACATGGAAGAAATGTATAATATTTTGAGCGATCAAGATACATATAAAGAAATACTCACTAATCCCACCCTTAAATACAAGAAAAAGTTGACAAGTCTCATCACTAGAGGTTTTGAGTCAAAAAAATTTAATTCTAAAGAGAAGTCGTTTCTTGTCCCTGTGGCCCCCAGGATTCCAATTATATATTATTTACCAAAAATCCATAAAGATCCCCTCCATCCTCCTGGACGTCCCATTATTAGTGGAATAGATTCCATTACGTCGAGGATAGGTAGATATATAGATTTCTTTTTGCAACCCTCTGTCAAGACCACACCATCTTACTTAAAGGATACTAAGGACGTTATTCAATGCCTTATGTCATTGACCTTTGATGGCGAGTTCATTATGGCCACGGCGGACGTGGCGTCCCTATACACCTGCATCCCACACCATAGAGGTATGGAGGCTTCTCAAGAATTTTTAAATAGGGACCTCACGTTGGCCGTTCCACAGGTTAATTTCATTATGGAACTACTAGAATTCGTGACGCAACATAATTATTTTTGGTTCGATGGACACTATTACCTTCAACAGAAAGGTGTGGCAATGGGGGCGAAATTCGCGCCAAGTCTAGCCAATTTATTCATGGCCAAGTGGGAGGAGGATGTCGTCTATTCCCTACAGGAGCCTCAGCTTCTGCTTTGGGCCAGGTATATAGACGACATCCTCCTCCTATGGGCTGGTACTTCAGAAACATTCGAGAGTTTTTTCGCTACGTTAAACGATAACGATAGAGGCATATCTCTCACGTATGAATCCAGTCAGTCTATGATACACTTTCTGGATTTACAGATCGAAAGATCGGAACAACAATTTGAGTTTAGTTCAAGCCTACCGACGAGAATGGTTTTATACATGTGGAAGAAGGCCCACAAAGGAATTTAGATCCTCAGTAACTAACAAAGTCTACCCCATTAAACATTTTTGTACGTGTGCCACTACCCATGTGGTATATCTGTTGACCTGCCCATGCGGTAAACAGTATGTGGGTAGAACGATTAGATCTTTTACTGCTAGAGTGTCTGAACATGTGAGTTTAATAAAATTTGGGAGTATTAAACATACTGTCCCCAGACATTACTGGCAACACCAAGTTTTGATTCAACACGTTTCCTTGGATTGAACTTCATCACTTTGATATTCATTGATTTTCTTTCTATGGACTTTATTTGATTAGACATTCATTTTGTGTTAATCATCATAATATTATTGTTTGATTACTCTAGCATTAGAGTGACTTAGCATGTTACTTTTGGGTGACACACGTGTCTACTACAATAGTATTATATTTACACTTTGTGTATTCACTCATTTTTTACACAAATTTTATTTAGATAGCGCTACACTTTTATTTCCATTGTAATAGATTAGGTATGGAGATATGGGGGTCAGAGAGGAAAAGAAGCATGTCATCGGCAAACGCAGCTATTTTGTATGTATTTTTTTGAATCTCTATCCCCTTGATAGTTTGGTTGGTTCTGATTCTATTTAGCAGTGGTTCTAAAGGTAAAACAAATAGAAGAGGGGATAAGGGGCATCCCTGTCTAGTACCATTACAAAGGTTAAAGGCGTTCGATAGGTGGCCATTGACTCAAACTCGTGCTGTGGGGTTAGTGTAAAGCGCTTTGATATAAGTTCTCATTTGGGGTAAAATACCAATATGTTTCAATACCGCATCAATGAAGTCCCAGGCCACTCTATCGAACGCCTTTTCAGCATCTAGGGATAGGAAGAATCCTTTTTTCTTATTGGATGTTAACCAGTGACTTATATTTAAAGCTTTAATTGTGTTGTCCCGTCCCTCTCTACCTGGGATGAACCCCACCTGATCTAATGCTATAAGTGAATTTAATAAGGGTAATAATCTATTGGCTAGTATTTTAGCATATATCTTTACATCTATGTTTATTAGGGATATAGGTCTATAGTTTGTAACCTGTGTTGTATCTTTGCCTTCTTTGGGTATCACTGTGATGTGGGCTTCTAATAATTGTTTAGGAGGTTGTTGTTCAGAATTTAGTGATTGGAAAGTTTTCAAGAATCTTGGCTTCAGTATGTCATTGAATGTTTTATAGTATTGTAGGGGCAGGCCATCAGGACCAGGAGCTTTGCCTAATTTCATCTCTTTAATTGCCTTGTCAAATTCAGGGCCTGATATAGGGGCTTCAAGTTCTTGGGCTTTGTCTTTCGTTAGTTGAGGTGGGCTGTATTTCTCTAGAAATTTGTGGATGAGTTTCGCTCTTTTATCTGAGTTATGAGGGCACTTTGGGTTAGATGGAATGTTATACAGGGACTGATAGTATTCTTCAAACTGTTTAGCAATTTCCTCATTTGAAGACTGTGGTTTACCTTGTTTGTCTCTTATTTGGTGTATGGTTGCTTTGGACTGCTTTAGCAAGAAGTTTTCCACTTTTATTTCCCTGTTCGTAGAAAATCTTATGTCTCAGTATGTATTGTCTTTTTATTTTTATGTTCAGTTCTTCCGCTAAGAGTGTTCTTGCTTTTGTTAATTCCTCTAGTGTAGAGACCGCCACTGTTCTTTTATATGTTGTTTCTAATCTATGGATTTGGTCCACTAGGGCTTTTATTTTAGATTGTTGGTCTTTCTTCAATTTAGCTAGTTTTTTGATAAATTCCCCCCTAATGACACATTTGTGGGCCTCCCATTGAGTGATGGTCAAGGTCTCGTTGTTTTCGTTTCTTAAAAAGTAGTCATTCAGTTTGTCTCTAAACTCAAGAACATCAACCGGGTCCTTTAGTAAGGTAGTATTAAGTCTCCATGTTTTGGTCACAGTTTTTTTCTCAGGGAAAGTCAGTGTCAAGGTAATTGGATGGTGGTCTGATATCGTCATGGGTTCAATCGTTGAATTTTGTACATAGGTCAGGTCAGGTTGTGTTATAAATAAATAGTCAATTCTAGAGTACATTTGATGGACAGTAGAAAAGAAAGTGAAGTCCTTGGTTTGAGGGAACAGGGTTCTCCAGGTGTCATGCAACATTAAGTCTTTTAACTGGATTTTAATTTGCTTCAGTGCTCTGTAAGGAAGGCTCGATGTTTCATTTGAGGTGTCTATGAGTGGATTCAAGGGAATGTTGAAGTCCCCTCCCAGGATTAGAATACCTGAGGCAAAGGTCATTAATAAATCTTTGATCTTACGGAAAAAAGGTACTTGTCTCTAGTTTGGAGCATATATGTTTGCAATTGTTATTGGGTGGTTCTCTAGTTTTCCTTTTATGAAGATAAATCTACCTCCAGGATCTATCATTGTGTCATGGATCTGGAGAGGAGTCTGATTAGAGATTAGTATAGAAACACCCTTTGTTTTTCCTTCTGGGTTGGTGGAATGTATTGCTGTAGGATATCTCCTGTCACATAATTTCGGGATTTTATCAGATTTAAAGTGAGTTTCTTGTATGCAGATGATGTTTGCTTTATGTTTGTGGAATTCATTTAGAAATTTAGTTATTTTTTCAGGTATATTTAGTCCTTTAGCATTAACAGAAATTAACTTTATAGATAGTGGTATGATCTGTTGAGTATTGGTAGACATCTTGTAAGGTGTATGTTTCTTATCGTGTTTGACTGCCTTTAAGGAGTTGGGAGCAAGCTTAGTTTAGTCCGTCAATATGTAAGAAAAAAAAAAAAAGAGGGTGGGGGGGAGTTGTCGGGGAGGTAAGGGGTAAAGTGATCCGGGGGTAGAATTAGACCAGCTAGTCTACCCTGTTTTGTGGAATGCCGGATGTTTCAAAGGGCAGAAAAAAAAGGAAAAAAAAGAAATACATTTCTGCCCCATGAGTGGGTTTGTGGTCTAAGTAGGTCCCGAAATGTGTTATTGTTATTTCAAATTGTTTTCTTATCTTTCTTCTCCTCGCTCTAAGGTGAACACATGGAGAGGAAGCTGGATTACCAAGCATTGAGGAACATAGAGGAATAGAGTTTTGTGCCACAGAGCCTCACAGTGGCTAACACTGTGGATGCCATATACCCCTTGAGGCTAAGAATTATCTGGTGAGTGAGCATTTCTATCAGAGCACGGATGCACCACGGTTTGCAGTGAACACCAAAATCACACCAGGAAAAAAAACAAAACAATTTTGGCAGCACCAGCACTTTATTTTATTTATATGAAGCAAATTAACTTTTCTTTTCTTTTTTGTTCTGAATCATTTTTTCCTGAAATTATTGGAATTATTTATTTATTTACTTATTTTCGTTCTGAGTCACAGCACTTTGTCACCACGGACTTTATTTTGTTTATTTTATTCCACCATATCACATTAATAAGTTTTTTACTATCAAGGATTTATCAAGGTTTATCACAGATATGTTTTTATTAACCACTTAACGACCGCCCACTGTAAATATACGTCGGCAGAATGGCACCGACAGGCAGAATCACGTATATCTACGTGACTGCCTTTGTATAGTTGGGGGGTCCGATCGGACCCCCCTTCTTTACAGTGAGCGGTGGTTAACTGATCGAGAGCGATCAGGCATGAGGGGACGGCCGTTCGATTCCGGCCACCCCCTCTCGATCGCTCCCGGTGAATGAGAGAGCTTCCCCTGCCTGTGTAATGTTTACACAGGCAGAGGAAGTGATGTCATCTCTCCTGCGGCGCTCACATATACCGAGCGCCGTACAAGAGAAGATGCCAGGTTAGTGCACAAAACACTACACTGACACCAGGACACATAGGCACATAAATCGCCCCCCCAGACACCCCAGATCACCCCCAGCCCCCAGTCACAGTGTCACTGATTGCAGTGACCATTTATTTACTGATCACTGCAATCAGTGACATTTGTGACTGTAAAAGTGTCACCAAAGTTTAATTTTAGGTCCAGTGTAGCCCCCTAACCCCCCCTAATAAAGGTTTAACCCCTTGATCGCTCCCCAGATAACCCTTTCACCCCCTATCACCACTGTCGCTAAGCGATCATTTTTCTGATCGCCGTCTTAGCGTCGGTGATGCCGATCGGTAGCCAGTTATTTTTTTTAGGTTCGCTGCAGGTTTTTATAGCGTCGGGTACCCCCATATATTACCTAATAAAGGTTTAACCCCCTTGATCGCCCCCCAGGTAACCTTTTCACCCCCTATCACCACTGTCGCTAAGCGATCGTTTTTCTGATCGCTGTCTTATTGTCGGTGATGCCGATCGGTAGCCAGTTATTTTTTTTAGGTTCGCTGCAGGTTTTTATAGCGTCAGGTACCCCAATATATTACCTTATAAAGGTTTAACCCCTTGATCGCCCCCCAGGTAACCCTTTCACCCCCTATCACCACTGTCGCTAAGCGATCATTTTTCTGATCGCTGTCTTATTGTCGGTGATGCCGATTGGTAGCCAGTTATTTTTTTTAGGTTCGCCGCAGGTTTTTATAGCGTCAGGTACCCCCATAAATTATCTAATAAAGGTTTTAACCCCCTAATTGCCCCTAGTTAACCCTTTCACCAGTGATCACCATATAAGTGTTACGGGTGATGCTGGTTAGTTAGTTTGCTTTTTATAGTGTCAGGGCACCCGCCGTATATATAACCCAATAAAGGTTTAACCCCCTGATCGCCCGGCGGGTGATATCAATTAGGTTTTAGCGTCAGAGAGGGTCTGCGTCACACCCCAGGCAGCGTCAGGTTAGTGCCAGTAACGCTAACACCCACGCGTGAAGCATACACCCCCCTTAGTGGTATAGTATCTGATCAGATCAATATCTGATCTGATCAGATCTATACTAGCGTCCCCAGCAGTTTAGGGTTCCCAAAAATGCAGTGTTAGCGGGATCAGCCCAGATACCTGCTAGCACCTGCGTTTTGCCCCTTCGTCCAGCCCAGGCCACCCAAGTGCAGTATCGATCGATCACTGTCACTTACAAAACACAACACACATAACTGCAGCGTTCGCAGAGACAGGCCTGATCCCTGCGACTCCAGTGCTGTAGGAGGTGATTTCACCACCACAGTTAAAAAAAAAAGCATATATGCCGAAGCATTGGGGCAGCAGGGGCGGAGGAGCGGAGGAGCGGAGGAGCGATTTTGCTCCTAATGCCGCGTACATACGGTCGAAATTCCGACGGAGGCTTGCCCGTGGAAAAGTCCGACCATGTGTGTGCGGCATAACTTTTTTGCGGGAGGATGCCCCCATGCTTCGGCATATATAAATGGTGCATGTATGCCCATCATTAGAAGTGGGTGGATGAAGGGCGGTATTCTAATGGTGGGCATACCCACCGATCAATCTCTTTTTTCGTTCAGCCAACTGGCTGCATGAAAAAAAAAGATTACAATACATGTCCAACAAGGACCAGCAACGTACTGGTATGCTGCTGGACTTTGAATGTTTATACCAGAATGATGCCTGCGGGTTGAGGTATCATCTTGGTATCATTCTTTTCAGCCAGCGGCCGGCTTTCATGTAAAAGCAATCCTAGTGGCTAATTAGCCTCCCCGGATATAAAAAGCGCCATTGGGAAATTGGGAAAGCATTTTATCACACCGATCTTGGTGTGGTCAGATGCTTTGAGGGCAGAGGAAAGATCTAGGGTCTAGAAGACCCCAGTTTTTTCAAAAAAGAGTACCTGTCACTACCTATTGCTATCATAGGGGATATTTACATTCCCTGAGATAACAATAAAAATGATACAAAATTAAAAATATGGAAGGAACAATTTAAAAATAAAATAAAGCAAAATTAATAATAATAAAAAAAAAAAAGAAGCACCCCTGTCCTGCCCTGCTCTTGCCCAATGGCGAACACAAGCGTCGGTCTGGCGTCATATGTAAACAGCAATTGCACCATGCATGTGAGGTATCACCGCGAAGGTCAGATCGAGAGCAGTAATTTTAGCAGTAGACCTCCTCTGTAAATCTAACGGGGTAACCTGTAAAGGCTTTTAAAGGCTTTTAAAAATGTATGTAGTTTGTCGCCAATGCGCGCTTGTGCGAAATTTTAAAGCATGTCGTGTTTGGTATCTATGTACTCGGCCTAAGATCATCTTTTTTATTTCATCAAACATTTGGGCAATATAGTGTGTTTTAGTGCATTAAAATTTAAAAAAGTGTATTTTTTCCCCAAAAAATGCGTTTGAAAAATCGCTGCGCAAATACTGTGTAGAAAAAAAAAATGCAACACCCACCATTTTAATCTGTAGGGCCTTTGCTTTAAAAATATATATAATGTTTGGGGGTTCAACATAATTTTCTTGCAAAAAAAAAAAATTTTTCATGTAAACAAAAAGTGTCAAAAAGGGCTTTGTCTTCAAGTGGTTAGAAGAGTGGATGTAAGCTTCCTAATGTTGTGTATAAAATGCCAGAACAGTTCAAAACCCCCCCAAATGACCCCATTTTGGAAAGTAGACACCCCAAGCTATATACTGAGAGGCATGTCGAGTCCATGGATTATTTTATATGTTGACACAAGTTGCGGAAAAAAGACAATTTTATTTTTTTTTATTTTTTTTTTGCACAAAGTTGTCATTAAATGATATATTGCTCAAACATGCCATGGGCATATGTGGAATTACACCCCAAAATACATTATGCTGCTTCTCCTGAGTACGGGGATACCACATGTGTGAGACTTTTTGGGAGCCTAGCCGCGTACGGGACCCCAAAAACCAAGCACCGCCTTCAGGCTTTCTAAGGGTGTACATTTTTGATTTCACTTTTCACTGCCTATCACAGTTTCGGAGGCCATGGAATGCCCAGATGGCACAAAACCCCCCCAAATGACCCTATTTTGGAAAGTAGAAACCCCAAGCTATTTGCTGAGAGGTATTGTGAGTATTTTGCAGATCTCGCTTTTTGTCACAAAGTTTTGAAAATTGAAAAAAAAAAAAAAAAAAAATATTTCTTTCTTCATTTTTAAAAACAAATGAGAGCTGTAAAATACTCACCATGCCTCTCAGCAAATAGCTTGGGGTGTCTACTTTCCAAAATGGGGTCATTTGGGGGGGGTTTTGTGCTATTTTGGCATTTTATGGCCTTCGAAACTGTGATAGGTAGTGAGGAGTGAAATCAAAAATTTGTGCCTAGAAATCCTGAAGGCGGTGCTTGGTTTCCGGGGGCCCGTACGCGGCTAGGCTCCCAAAAAGTCCCACACATGTGGTATCCCCGTACTCAGGAGAAGCAGCAAAATGTATTTTGGGGTGCAATTCCACATATAACCATGGCATGTGTGAGCAATATATCATTTAGTGACAACTTTTTGTAATTTTTTTTTTTTTTGTCATTATTCAATCACTTGAGACAAAAAAAAAAATATTCAATGGGCTCAACATGCCTCTCAGCAATTTCCTTGGGATGTCTACTTTCCAAAATGGGGTCATTTGGGGGGGTTTTGTACTGCCCTGCCATTTTAGCACCTCAAGAAATGAGATAGGCAGTCATAAACTAAAAGCTGTGTAAATTCCAGAAAATGTACCCTAGTTTGTAGACGCAAACCAATAAATATACGCTTATTGACATTTTTTTTACTAAAGACATGTGGCTGAATACATTTTGGCCTAAATGTATGACTAAAATTGAGTTTATTCGATTTTTCTTATAACAAAAAGTAGAAAATATCATTTTTTTTCAAAATTTTCGGTCCATTTCCGTTTATATCGCAAAAAAAAAAAAAATGCAGAGGCAATCAAATACCATTAAAAGAAAGCTCTATTTGTGGGAAGAAAAGGACGCAAATTTTGTTTGGGTACAACATTGCATGTCCGCACAATTTACAGTTAAAGCAGCACAGTGCAAAATTCTGAAATCACCTCTGGTCCTCTAGCTACCAAATGGTCCGGGGCTTAAGTGGTTAATACTATAATTTTTATGTAATATTGTTCATTGCCACTACCAATTTCCATTTATTGCATTTTAGTAGCTTATATCACCTTTATTATTTCTGGCATATTTAATTATATTTTAATCTGCATATTTATCCTTTTATGTACACACCTTTATTGGTATGGTACCAAGACAGTAAATAGACAGCGCCATTCCTACTCCCTCTCTCTTTCTCCTCTCTCTTGCCTTCTATTCTCTTTCTTTTTTCTTTTCCTTTTTCTTTTCTTTTAGTTCTAGCACTCCGGAGCAGCTATCTAAATAGAATAGCTCAAAGGTACAGGGTTTTACACGGATTAATGAGTAGAGGGAAGGGGAATGAAACTATAGCCTGTATATGTATATTGTTGAATTGGGGGCCTTGAGTTATAAGCTGTGAAACGGTAAGTATTTGGATTCTATGTATTTACTTAGCATTGGAAGCCCGGGACCCCCGCTAGCAAAAGAGCTAGCAGAAGATAGCGGGGGCCCGGCAGAAAGACCCCCGGAGCTGCCCAATAAATTACTTTTCAAACCTGTGTTGTCTTTTTTTATTGACTTATTTTGCCACCAGGTGAATGGGTAGGGGTACGATGTACCCCATACTCATTCACATAGGGTGGGGGGCAGGTATCTGAGGTCCCCCTTATTAAAGGCGGCTCCCGGATTCCGATAAGCCCCCCGCCCGCAGACCCCGACAACCAACGGTCAGGGTTGTCGGGAAGAGGCCCTTGTCCCGATCAACATGGGGGCAGGGTGCTTTGGGGTGGGGGGGGGCCGCAGGTCGCCCCCCTGCCCCGAAGCACCAAACCCCCCATGTTGAGGGCACGCGGCCTGGTACAGTTCAGGAGGGGGGGGGCCGCTCTCTCGTCCCCCCCTTTTCCCCTGCGGCCTGCCAGGTTGAGTGCTTGGATAAAGGGTCTAGTGTGTATTCTAAGGGGACCCCACGCAATTTTTTTTTGTTTTTGGCGCGGGGTCCCCCTTAAAATACATGCCAGACCTGAAGGGCCTGGTATGGATTCTGGGGGGACCCCCACGCCATTTTTTTTTCATTTTTTTTGGGGGGGTCCCCTTTGAATCCATACTAGACCCAAGGGCCTGGTATGGACCTGGGGGGGACCCCACGCTGTTTTTTTTTTTTTGTTTCGTTTTTTGACCCGTTTTTTTTTTTTTACATTTCCTTTAACAACCAGCTATAAACAGGTAAAACAAAAAATCGCCGCAAAATTGCGGGTACTTGCGTTTTGGATGCGGGTCCATTGAATTCTATTACATCCAAAACACTGTTTTTGTCCTGGCAAAAAAAAATCTGCATTTGCATTTAAAATCGTTTTTCACAAACCCTCAAAATGCCTTCAGACGCCAAAGATTTCCACGTTTCAGACGCGGTACCAGTGTTTAGCCGCATTTTAGTTTAGAAGCGTTTTTAAAGGTGACCTATTTTTTTACATTGATAAACTCCAAATTTATGGCAAATGAGGAAAAACCATAATATATATATATATATATATATATATATATATATATATATATATATATATATAAATGAAATTGCTTCCATTGCATTGTGGACAATCCACAACTTGGGGCAGCTGACGTGGCAAGTGGACAATCCACAACTTGTGGCAAGTGATGTGGCAAGTGGACAATCCACAACTTGGGGCAAGTGATGTGGCAAGTGACACGCTAAATACAACTACACTGCTGCTCTCAGCTGCTCATATCACTCTGGTCTCACTAAATAGCTAAAATCGTAAATAATACTGTTTTTGGAGCTTAGGGCGGCTCCTTATCATATACAACCAAATGTGATAAAACACGGCATGCAAACGCCACAAAGCGCGCCTTTCTAAACGCCACTTTCAACCTTAGTTCAGAACATTTTGCACCAGCGTCCCGTCTACATGGGGCCTAAAAACGCCTATGCCATTTACAGCTCCAAAACGCCATGGTGGCCATGAGGCCATAGGCTAACATGGAGAGATGTTTTTAAGCTGCAAAAAACGCTCAAACAAGCGGCTTGAAAAACGTCCGTGTGCATGTAGCCTTATATTAACCACTTGCGCAATGCCCAGACCAAGTTTAACATTTCACGCTGATGCACTTTTAATGACAATTGCGCGCTCATACAACACTGTAACCCAATGAAAATGTTTTATTTGTTGGCACACAAATAGAGCTTGCTTTTGGTGCTATTTGATCACCTTTGTGTTTTATTTTTATTTTTTTTCTATAAATACAAAAGACCGAGTTTAAAAATAAAATAAATGGATATTTTACCCACTTCAGCACTGGGCCTATTCTGGCACTTCTCTCCTTCATGTAAAAATCATAAATTTATGGCTATAAAATTACTTCAAAACACCAAACATTATATATGTTTTTGGAGCAGACACCCTAGGGAATAAGATGGCGGTCATTGCAAATTTTTATCTCGCTCGGTATTTGCGCACTAAATTTTCAAACGCCTTTTGTTTGCTAAAAATATTACAAAACAGTAAAGTTACGGCCAATTTTTTGGTATAATGTGAAAGATGTTGTTATGCTGAGTAAATAGATACCTAACACGTCACGCTTTAAAATTGCGCACACACATGGCATGACACCAAACTTCAGTAATTAAAAATCTCCCTAGGCGATGCTTACATTTTTTTTACACGTTACCATTTTGGCATTACAGAGGATGTCTAGTGCTAGAATTGTTGCACTCGTTCTAACGCACGCAGCAATAACTCACATGTGTGGTTTGAACGGCGTTTACATATGTGGGCGGGACTTACGTGTGTGTTCGCTTCTGAGCGCGAGCTACCGGGGACATGGGCGTTTTTTCTTTTTTTTTCTTTTTTTTGATTTTTTGGGAACACTTTTATTCCTATTACAAGGAATGTAAACATCCCTTGTAATAGGAATGTGTGTGACAGGTCCTCTTTATGGAGAGATGCAGGGTCAATAAGACCCCGCATCTCTCCTCCAGGCTGGAAAACATGATATTGTTCCAAAAAGAACACCAATCTCATGCTGACAGCCGAGATCACGGCTTGGTTAACATACGGGAACACGGCGTGATGTCATAACGTCGTGCCCGCGCCTCTGACGGTCATAGAGATGACTGATGACCATCTGATCACCAGTCATCTCCAAATCGTTCTCCGAGCCCCAGATGGCACGGGAGAGCCCGGAGAAGCACCGGATGGCGACAAGAGGGGGGGGGGGGAACGTCCCCTCCCCCGCCTATAAGAACGATCAAGCGGCGGAACTGCCACTATGATTGTTTTTATTGTGCAGAGAATCGCCGGCTGAAAAGAATGATATCTGAGTGATGCCTGAAACTGCAGGCATCATTCAGATGTCACCGCCCAAAGCCAAGGATGTCATTTGACGGTGGGCGGTAGGAAACTGGTTAATATTTTTAAAAAAGGTAATTTTTCTTCTTCATTGATGTACACTGATGAGACTGCACTGATGGGCACCGATAAGGTGGCAAGGGTTGGCACTGAGAGGTGGCATTGCTATTTGGCACTGGTGGGCAGTGAGAAGTGGCACTGCTAGGTGGCAATGATAGTTGGCAGTGATGGGCACTGATAGGCAGCACTGCTAGGTGCCACTGATTGGCACCAGTGGTGGGCATTGATAGGTGGCACTGGCAGGGGCTACTAATTGTCACAGATGATGCAGAATTGCCTCTTCCTCTTCGGGCCCCATGTCCCTTGCACATAAGCCGGTGATTGCTTTTTTTTATGCTCACGCTGTCAGCACAAGGAGAAAACAAAAACCATTACCCAGCTTTTGTTTACATCACGTGATCAGCTGTCATTTGCTGACAGCTGATCACATGGTAAAGGGCAGGGATCGGCCCCTTACTCGGATCTGTCATCACCCGAGTCTCAGTGACTCTGACCACAGCGCGCGCAAAGGGGAGGACGTTTATTGACGGACTCCCGGCAATTGAGGACCATGCTGTGGCCTTCGATCAGTTATAGCGCTGATCTCAAGTGATTAAAGAGAGTCTAAATGGGCCATTGACATGCATCACAATTCAACTTAGGAATGAGTCTTTGAAAAGTTAAACTAAATAATTTGGCCACTTTATCCTTCCAAATAATTCACTTCCTGTCACATAGCCACACAGGAAGTGAGGGAAAATCCCTAACAATGTCTTTCCTTGGGGACACACAGGTCAGTCTAAATACTTTCCCCATTATGCACATTGCACTCCAGCATATTGCGGGGTACACCACAATTTTTTAGGTAGTTTGGACTGTGGGGTTTATTTACTAAAGGCAAATCTACTTTGCACTACAAGTGCACTTGCTGTATATCTGAGGGGGACATGCAAACCAAAAAAAAACATCTTTGCTTTTACATGATTGTAACATCCAATCACCAGTACTTTCCCTCAGATTTTCAGCAGCTACACTTTTACTGCAGAATGGATTTGTCTTTACTAAACCCCAAACCACCCAATGATTTGGGGTGTACACAACAAAGTGCTAGAGTGCAATTTGCTTAATGGGGACACTAGTTAGATTGATCTGTGTGTCCCCAAGAAAAGCCATTGGTAGGGTTTTACCTTCACTTCCTGTTTGGCTTCACTTCCTGTCACACAGCTAATGTTAAGAAAAGGAGACAAAGGCCAAACTACAAAATAAAATAAAAAAATATATCTAAAAAAAAAAAAAAAAACACACACACACACAGGGGTTCTAACTAGAGGTCGACTGATATGGGTTTTTCTCTGGCCGATGCCGATATTTAGAAATCGCTGTGGCCGATGGGCGATATATGATGCCGATTTTTTTGGGCCGATATGTTAGGCCGATGAAGGGGAAAAAAAAAAAAACTAACAGTTGGACCCCTTTCACACTGGGGTGTTTTTCAGGCACTTTTGGGCTAAAAATAGCACCTGTAAAAATGGCTGCAAAACAGCTCCCCTGCAGTCTCAGTGTGAAAGCCTGAGTGCTTTCACACTGAGGCGGTGCGCTGGCAGGACGTTAAAAAAAAGTCCTGCAAGCAGCATCTTTGGAGCGGTGTATACCGCTCCTCCATCACTACTGCCTATTGAAATTAATGGGCACTGCTGCTGAAGCGCCTGCAAAGCGCTTCTGCAGCGGTGCTACACGGGCGCATTTAACCTCTTCATCGGCCGCTAGCTGGGTTATAAGCACCCCGCTAGCAGCCGAATATCGCCGCTAAAATTATGGTAAAGCGCAGCTAAAACTAGCTGCATTTTACCGCCAACGCCTGCCCGCTCCAGTGTGAAAGCAGCTGAGTTCCGCCAAAAAAAAAAATATATTAAAAGTCAGCAGCTACAAATACTGCAGCTGCTGACTTTTAATATATGGACACTTACTTGTCCTGGGCGCCCGCGATGTCGGCACCCGAAGCCGATCTCTCTCTCGGCTCTCGGGTGCTGCCACCGCCATCTTCGGTAAGGGAATCAGGAAGCAGGCACAAAAACAGGTAATCAAAACTTTGATGAAAAAAAAAGTTTAGTTTTATTTAACATTCATTAAAGTGTATTTTTTTCCCAAAGAATTGCGTTTGAAAGACCGCTGCGCAAATACCGTGTGACATAAAATATTGCAACAACCGCCATTTTATTCCCTAGGGTCTCTGCAAAAAAAAAATATATAATGTTTGGGGGTTCCAAGTGATTTTCTAGCAGAAAAGACAGGATTTTTACTTGTAAGCTACAAGTGTCAGAAAAGATTTAGCCTTTAAATGGTTAAACTGAGAACTTCTACTCACAAGTTCAGTTCATTGATAAGAAGAAACATTTGTAACTCTTTTCTCTCTCACTTGGCAGGCTGCCCAGAGATGAGTCACTGCACGGGAAACTTCAGGCAACTTGTATTGACTTCTATGAGAGATGTAATTTCCAAGCCGCGCTGAAGTTTTTTTTTTTTTTTTATATCGGCTTCTGTTCTCAGAATATCGGCCAAAGCCGATTAATGAAAAAATGCCAAAAATCGGCCGATATATCGGCCGACCTCTAGTTCTAACACTTACTTCGTTTCCCTCAAAATGCCCACAATTAGAATTGTATGGCCTTGAGCTATTTTTAAGTGCAGTGCTCTAAATCAGTGCTTCTCAAGTACCCCCAACAGACCATGTTTGCAGGTTTTCCTTCATCTTGCACATGTGCTTTAAATCACAGTCAATGGTTTTGATTTTTGGACAGCAATTCTCGATAAGCTAAATTCACAAAACATGTCCTGTTGGGGGTACTTGAGGACTGAGGCTGAGAACCACTGGAGTAAAAAAAAGGAAAAACTTGAATACTTACCGCTCTGTATTTTTCATTTCCTGGTGACTTTCCATGGCAGCACACAATACAATCCATGCATATGCTAGCATGAAGGCACCAGATTAGACAAATCACACCTGTTTTGTTTTGACATGCCAATCAGCTGTCACATTTGTTGCAAAGAAAACACAAAACAAACATCAAAACTTTGCATCTAATTTTATTGTTCAACAAAACAAAAGGGAAGGCAAAATAAAAAACATGGTAAATTTGAAACAGTTACAGACTCAACATCTTAAGCAATTTTTGGCCAAAAAAATGCAGCAGACAATTAAATCAAAGTGAACAAACAACACACATTAACATCAGAATTATTTCAGGGGAACATATCTCCCCCACACCAAAAATATACAATCCACAAAAGTTAACCAATCACCTGTTTTGCAAAGACATAACAAATAAAATACATGTGTTACAAACTCGATAAGGACACCACCATGGACATTTTGCCCCCCACACACTTGCCTCTTCTCAAGGCAAGCGACCGAATGCTCTGTGAGCTTTATATAACATGTTTGTGTGCTAATGAGGCAATTGAAAACACATGCACAGTCCATGAAACACCCAAAATGCAAGTTCACTCAATGTAGAGACTGAAATTCAAAGTGGGTACACCTGTTAAGGATGTCCTTCAATTCCTAACCCATAAAAACACTCTCTCAGCATGCCCAGAAATATCCAAGCGCTGTTCACACACAAAAAGCACTCCAAAAAAAAATAACTGGCTGGGCATGTGCAGAACAACACCAATGCAGCTAGCAAAAAATAACCCCCCCGTCCCCCCGTCCAAAATTAAGCACATCATCCAGCATGCTACAAAATTAGAGATGGGACAATCACCCCTCCCCCACCAACAAATCCCATTGCAGTCTATGGGAACTGACTTGTTAATTTTGCTAGTCCCCACTTGGCTGGCTTATCTTCTAGTTATTGGCCTAAAATGGGGGCCCAGGTCCCACCCTAAGGGACATATATCAATGTCACCAATTTGGAAAACACCAAAAACAAAACAAGGAGAAGTGCCTTTAAATATGCCAAATTGCTTAAGGGCCATTTCACACCACATGCAGTGCATTGCGTTTTTTATGCATCCAAAATGCATGGAAAGTTGGTTATATGACTCTAAATGGCAGTGTTTGTTCCAGTGCGTTCCAGTTCCACCAAAAAAGTAGAACATACTGCATTTTACCTGCACTGGACTGTACTGGAACGCATCAAAACGCATCATAAACGCACTGGAACGCACCGGAACACACCTAAATGCACCAAAAACGCACTGGAACACACTTGTCCTTTATCTATGGTTAATAAAAAAGAGGGGTGAAAAAAAAGCACAGGACTGCATCAAAAACTTACCAAAAATGCACTGGAACGCATGAAAAACGTGCATGCAGAAAAGCACCTGGAACGCATCCGGATTGTGTTTCTATGGTGTGAACTGGCCCTAGTTCACACCATAGAAACGCAGTCTGGGTGCGTTCCAGGTGCTTTTCTGCATGCGCGTTTTTGACACATTCCTGTGCATTTTTGAGGCGTTTTTGATGCAGTCCAGTGCTTTTTTCCCCCTCTTTTCACTTAGGACAAGTGTGTTGCAGTGCGTCTTTGGTGCATTTAGGTGCGTTGCGGTGCATTCCAGTGCATTTTTGGTACGTTCCGTTGCGTTTTTGATGTGTTTTACTGCGGTCCAGTACAGTTTTGTACCTAAAAAATGCAGCATGACCAATTATTTTTTGGCTTTCTGAAATGCACTGGAACGGACTGCAGTGGTGTGAACTATGCCATTGGCATTAATGTGATCAACTTTCTTTGCGTTTTTCAGGCATCAAAAAAACGCACTGCACTGCATCCGGTGTGAACTGGCCCTAAATATCATCCCCGGGGGGTGTCTATAGTATGCCTGTAAAGTAGCACATGTTTTCCATGTTTATAACAGTTGGAGAGCAAAATGACATTTCTAGAGTAAAATAATAGTCATTTAAAAGTCCTTGCGGCTGTAATGAATTGCTGGTTCCCGTCAATACAGATAAAAGTCATTGAAAGTCTTTGCTAACCAAAAAAAACATGCGTGGGGGTCCCCCAAATTCCATAACCAGGCCCTTCAGATCTGGCATGGATTTTAAGGGGAACTCCACCCCAAATAAAAAAAATAAATGGCGTGGAGTCCCCCCAAAAATCCAAACCAGACCCTTATCCGAGCACATAACCTGGCCGGCCGCAGGGGAAGAGGGGGGGACGAGAGCGGCCCCCCCTCCCTCCTGAACCGTACCAGGCCACAAGCCCTCAACATGGGGTGGATGTCCCCATGTTGATGGGGACAAGGGCCTCATCCCCACAACCCTTGCCCGGTGGTTGTGGGGGTCTGCGGGCGGGGGGCTTATCGGAATCTGGAGGACCCCTTTAACAAAGGGGACCCCCAGATCCCGGCCCCCCCCTGTGTGAAATGGTAATGGGGTACAAATTTACCCCTACCATTTCACAAAGAAAGTGTCAAAAATGTAAAAAATGACAAGAGCCGGTTTTTGACAATTCCTTTATTAATGTCTTCTCTTTTCTTCCATCTTCTTCCTTCTTCCATCTTCTTCCATCTTCTTCTTTTCTCCATTCGGGTTTCTTCCTTTATCTTTATCTTCATCTTCATCTTCATCTTCCTTCTTCCTTTTTCCTTCGGTCTTCTCGTCCGCATCTTGCCCCGGCGTCTTCCCTTCTTCTTTCTTCTCCGGCCGCTCCGTTTGAATTGGAGGTTCCCGCTGTGCGACGCTTCAGTTCGCCTCTGGGTCCGCTTACATCCGGTGACCCCGCCCCCCTCTGACGCACATGGATTTCACGGGGACTTTCCCGTGGTGACAGAGGGGGGCGGAGCCACCGGGTGGTAGCGGACCAAGTGGAGAACTGAAGCGTCGCACAGCGGGAACCTCCAATTTAATCGGAGCGGCCGGAGAAGAAAGAAGAAGGGAAGACGCCGGAGCAAGATGCGGACGAGAACACCGAAGGAAGAAGGAAGATGAAGATGAAGATAAAGAGGAAGATGGAGGAAGAAACCCGAATGGAGAAAAGAAGAAAATGGAAGAAGAAGGTGGAAGAAGAAGGAAGAAGATGGAAGAAAAGAGAAGACATTAATAAAGGAATTGTCAAAAACCGAGTCTTGTAATTTTTTTCATTTTTGACACTTTCCTTGTGAAATGGTAGGGGTACATTTGTACCCCATTACCATTTCACATAGGGGGGGCCGGGATCTGGGGGTCACCTTTGTTAAAGGGGTCTTCCAGATTCCGATAAGCCCCCCGCCCACAGACCCCCACAACCACCGGGCAAGGGTTGTGGGGATGAGGCCCTTGTCCCCATCAACATGGGGACATCCTCCCCATGTTGATGGCATGTGGCCTGGTACGGTTCAGGAGGGAGGGGGGCCGCTCTCGTCCCCCCCTCTTCCCCTGCGGCCGGCCAGGTTATGTGCTCGGATAAGGGTCTGGCATGGATTTTTGGGGGGACTCCATGCCACTTTTTTTAAAAATTTGGGGTGGAGTTCCCCTTAAAATCCATACCAGATCTGAAGGGCCTGGTTTGGATATTTGGGGGAACCCGCACGTCATTTCTTTTTAAAAATTGCAGCGTGGTTCCCCTTAATATCCATTCCAGACCTGAAGGGCCTGGTTATGGAATTTGGGGGAACCCCCACGCTTTTTTTTTTTTGGTTAGCAAAGACTTTCAATTACTTTTCTCTATATTGCCGGGAGCCGACAATTCATTATAGCCGCGGCTGCTTTTAAATGGCTTTTTTTTTCCTTTAGAAATGTCATTTTGCTGGCGCACTGGCAAGTTCAGAGCTGCGCCTGTTCAACTTATGCAAATTGATTTACGTGACTTGACACTTACTAAGATTTTGCCGGCGCAGTGTCCCGGTGCATTTAAACCATTGAAATTCCCGCGCTGAGCTCAAAAAAACCTCCCGCAGCTCGAATCGGAATTGCCGGCGCAGCGGGGTGGTTTTGAAAAAGTTACTTTCCCACTCTATTTTGGGCATATTAGTTATTTGGGCAGGTGTCACTACACTTCCTCACATCACCCCATGTCACCCCCAATATTTTCTCACTTGAAGCTTCTTTATATTTAGATTTTAACATGCCCTGCGCCAGGTCCATAGTGGCGCACTGAGCGCCTCCTCCCGTCTGCCGACAACACTATAGTAAATGGCAAATAGGGCTGCGATACTGGCGCTAATGATTTGTAAATACCAAAACAGCCATTGCGCACGCAGATGCGCCAATACTCATGGCGCAAACGTTTGGTAAATCAGCCCACTTGTGTTACTGGTTATGTTAAGATCTGAGATATATTCATCACTATATTTGTATTGTAGAGATCATATTAGCCTTTAAAAGAGTTACAGCCAGTCTTGTTGTATGATTATGGGTCAAATACCCAGATGTTGTCCATATGATTGTAACTTCTCAGAAACCTATATCAAAGGAAACGATTGACCTTGATACAGTAACATTATACTGACTGTATTCCCCTAAGGTAAAGTCTCTGCTTCTTGAATAGTGAGAAAAAAGATGTAATACTTACAGACATCAAGTTCAGTCCGATCTTTTGTTATCATACCTGTAAGCTGAAAGAGTGGTCATTTGTAGTTCAGATGGTTATATACCCCCGGGAGTAATTACCTTGAGGTGATTTAAACTGCTTTCTGAACTGTGTATATATGTATCTTCGTAAAAGGGGTGATCTATTCCATATAGCTGTAAATGTATGGCCTGGATTTTGTCTTTCAATCATTAAGGAGAGTTTTACATTTCAAGTGTCCATTCGGTCCTGGTGATCCAAGCGGTCTCTGCGTCTGGGTGGAGAGATTCCTGGGCCTCCTTGGACTTCTTCTCTCCTGTTTTGATGGGGTGACGGTGATCTGCGGCGTCGATCTCTCTGCCTCTGAGTTCTAGGAGTGAGGTTGTTGGAGACTGCAATCCATGGTTCATTCAACATGAATGAGTTATACCACTCTGGGACTTCTGTCCTGGGGATGTTCATGGATTCGCCGGAATGTTCGGAGGTCTTCAGGTGTCCGAAGTAGTGCCGCGTGACCTCTCCATGAAGCTGAGAGGCAAAACGGAAACTTCCACCTATAAGGAATTCCTCTTGATCGCAGTTGTTCTGTAATTGGGCGCAGTGCTCTGCGTTGTTGCAAAGTAATGTTTGAAAGGTCCTGGTATAGTTTTATTTCAGTACCGTTGAACATGATTCTGTTTTTCTCTCTTGCCTTTTTTAGAATGGCTTCCTTCAATGGGAAATTCACCAGGCAGCAAATTATATCCCTGGGGGGATCATTGTCTCTTCCTCTGGGTCTAAGGGCTCTGTGAACCCTCTCGAACTCAATGCAGGAGTCTGCGGTCTTTCCAGTATATCGTTGAATATAGCTTCCGCGGTGCGTTCTACTGGAATCTGATCCGGCATTTCTGGGACCCCTCTAATTCTTACATTGTGGCGTCTCCCCCTATTGTCAAGATCTTCTAAATCGCAATTTATTTTGATTATATGTGTTAGGTGCATGTCTGCATTCTTCTGTACCTGCTTTATGGCATCTGAGTGGCGTTCTGAGGCCTGCTCCATTGCTCCAGTCCTTGTTGCAATCCCCTGGATGTCCGCTCTGATGTCTGTGATTGCTGCAGTAAAAGATGCTTTAATGTTCACGGCCATTGCCTGGAGGTTTGCCTGGAGGTCTGCAAGGCTGAGGGCATGTGTTGGCTGGGTTGGCTGATTCGCCATGTTATTAGAACTATTTCCGCCGTCCGCGAGTGGGCTGTAGCCACCGAGCGGGTTGATGGGTTTAGGTGAGGCCACGGCTTTGAGGCCTTCTGCCTGCGCCGCTCGGAACATCGCAGGAATGATAGGGGCTGGCTGCTGATTAGGCTCCATCGGTTCCTGGGGTGTTGAGGAGCTCCGATCACTCTTTCCTCTGCTTAGGTGGGGTTTATTTTACCCTGTGGCTTAAATTAGCTGCTCCCTTGTGCCGGAGATAGGGGATCAAGCGTCCATCTTGGTCCGGAGTTAGGCCGAGATGCTATTGACATCATTGAATAAGAAATATTCCTGGATGTTTTTTTCGATCTCGCTGACATGGGTGGGATTGCCGAGGATTGAGGCATTTCATTTGATCTCCAGTTAAACCCTTGTTGTCGTGTAGTTGGTTTGTTTATGGTTAAGGGGAGGAAGGAGTGATCCGGCCAGGCAGAGTCTCTAATGATAGCCTTCTGTACTAGCGGAATGTGATTTTGTAGAATAAAAAAGTGATCTATTCTCGCAAAAGTATTATGAGGGCTGGAATAGTGTGTATAATCCTGTACCCTTGGGTTCGTTTCTCTCCAGACGTCGACTAACCCCTGGTGGTAAATTTGTCTGGCGACACTGAGGCTTTGCCTGGTGGGACGAATGCAGTCCTTACCCGGGGAGCGGGTTTTATCCGTTCCTGTGTCAAACGCAATATTAGAGTCTCCGCCATATATGATCAGACCTTCAAGATGGGGGGTAAGAGTGCGAAAGAGAGACTCAAAAAATTTAGATTGGCCCCTATTTGGTGCATAGTATGAGATGAGGGAATAGAGCTGATTATCAATGAGACCCTTCACAAGTATGAACCTGCCATCTGGGTCTTTAATTTCAGACACCAGCGAGAACTGGGATACTCCTTTAGTCTTATTGTCACAGTTTGCCAGATAAAACGTGGGATATTTGGAGTATATAAAGGACGGGGTATAAGATTTTGGGAAGTGTGTTTCTTGAAGAAACAATACTTAGATTTTTTGGTCATGGTAGTATTGGAAGATTTTCCGGCGTTTAACAGGAGAATTGATTCCCTGTATGTTGTGCGAGGCAAAGCGCAGGGCGGGTGTATGAGCGGTAGTATCATCCATAGAGCAGTTTAGGAGGAAATGCCAATGATCCCCAACCACCAGGGCCGACCCTAGGGTCACAGGCGCCTGGGTGCAAAAATATTTGTGGCGCCCTCGCATGGGTGTGTTCATTATACTAACTCCTCCCCTTTACAAATGTTTCTATGGCAACAAATTAAACACAGAGATGCTCCACTAAGAAGTCTTTGATACCCTGGGATCCTCCTATGATCTCTTAACAATAAACAAAATACAGGAAGAGAGTGCTCTAATGGGAACTGGAGGGGGGTCTCTCTAACGGACACAGAGAGGGCTGTTAGAGAGTCTGTTAGAAAGAGCCCCCAGACATACTGCAGACATAGTACAAGAGATGGTCAGAGACTGCAGACAAAGCGTCTTGAGGCGATATAGTTTGCGTTTGTAGCGCTATACAAGTTACTCATTCATTCATAGTACAGGAGATGGTCAGAGACTGCAGACATGATACAAGACATGGTCAGAGACTGCAGACATGATACTAGACATGGTCAGAGACTGCAGACATGATACAAGACATTGCCAGAGACTGCAGACATGTTACACGAGATCAATGCCTCAAATGCAGCCTACCAGTGCCCACCAATTGCAGCCTAGCAGTGCCCAGCAAATGAAGTCTCCCAGTGCCCCTGGATTACGCAGAGCGGTGACGATCTAACCAGGCTCCTTCTGTTCTGTCAGAGCAGCCTGCTATGCTGGGATCTGTAGTGCTCCTAGACTACTAGGGAACTGAAGAGTGCATTCCCACTATGCTGAGACCTGTAGTGCCCTAGACCAGTGTTTCTCAACTCCAGTCCTCAAAGCGCCCCATCAAGTCATGTTTTCAGGCTGTCCATTATTTTGCACAGGTGATTTGATCAGTTTCACTGCCTTAGTAATTACAACAGATGTTTCATCTGAGGGAAATCCTGAAAACATGACCTGTTGGGGCGCCTTGAGGACTGGAGTTGAGAAACACTGCCCTAGACTAGAGGGGACTGAAGAATGCATTCCCACTATGCTGGGACCTGAAGTGCCCTAGACTAGAGGGGACTGAAGAATGCATTCCCACTATGCTGGGACTTATAGTGCCCTAGACTAGAGGGGACTGAAGAATGTATTCCCACTATGCTGGGACTTATAGTGCACTAGACTAGAGGGGACTGAAGAATGCATTCCCACTATGCTGGGACTTGTAGTGCCCTAGACTAGAGGGGACTGAAGAATGTATTCCCACTATGCTGGGACCTGTAGTGCACTAGACTACAGGGGACTGAAGAATGCATTCCCACTATGCTGTGGGACCTGTAGTGTCCTAGACTACAGAGAACTGAAGAATGCATTCCCACTATGCTGGGACTTGTAGTGCCCTAGACTAGAGGGGACTGAAAAATGCATTCCCACTATGCTGGGACTTGTAGTGCCCTAGACTACAGGGGACTGAAGAATGCATTCCCACTATGCTGGGACCTGTAGTGCCCTAGACTACAGGGGACTGAAGAATGCATTCCCACTATGCTGGGACTTGTAGTGCCCTAGACTAGAGGGGACTGAAGAATGCATTCCCACTATGCTGGGACTTGTAGTGCCCTAGACAAGAGGGGACTGAAGAATGCATTCCCACTATGCTGGGACTTGTAGTGCCCTAGACTAGAGGGGACTGAAGAATGCATTCCCACTATGCTGGAACCTGTAATGCAGTAGAGGGGACTGAAGAATGCATCCCCACTATGCTGGGATCTGTAGTGCACTAGAGGTAACTGAAGAATGCATTCCCACTATGCTGGGACTTGTAGTGCCCTAGACTAGAGGGGACTGAAGAATGCATTCCCACTATGCTGGAACCTGTAATGCAGTAGAGGGGACTGAAGAATGCATCCCCACTATGCTGGGATCTGTAGTGCACTAGAGGTAACTGAAGAATGCATTCCCACTATGCTGGGACCTGTAGTGTCCTAGGCTACAGGGGACTGAAGAATGCATTCCCACTATGCTGGGACTTGTAGTGCCCTAGACTACAGGGGACTGAAGAATGCATTCCCACTATGCTGGGACTTGTAGTGCCCTAGACTAGAGGGGACTGAATAATGCATTCCCACTATGCTGGGACCTGTAGTGCACTAGAGGGGACTGAAGAATGCATTCCCACTATGCTGGGACTTGTAGTGCCCTAGACTAGAGGGGACTGAAGAATGCATTCCACTATGCTGGGACTTGTAGTGCCCTAGACTAAAGGGGACTGAAGAATGCATTCCCACTATGCTGGGACTTGTAGTGCCCTAGGCTACAGGGGACTGAAGAATGCATTCCCACTATGCTGGGATCTGTAGTACCCTAGACTAGAGGAGACTGAAAAATGCATTCCCACTATGCTGGGACCTGTAGTGTCCTAGGCTACAGGGGACTGAAGAATGCATTCCCACTATGCTGGGACTTGTAGTGCCCTAGACTAGAGGAGACTGAAGAATGCATTCCTACTATGCTGGGACCTGTAGTGCACTGGAGGGGACTGAAAAATGCATTCCCACTATGCTTGGACTTGTAGTGCACTAGAGGGGACTGAAGAATGCATTCCCCCTATGCTGGGATTTGTAGTGCCCTAGACTAGAGGGGACTGAGGAATGCATTCCCACTATGCTGGGACCTGTAGTGTCCTAGGCTACAGGGGACTGAAGAATGCATTCCCACTATGCTGGGACCTGTTGTTCCCTAGACTACAGGGGACTGAAGAATGCATTCCCACTATGCTGAGACCTGTAGTGCCCTGGACCAGTGTTTCTCAAATCCTGTCCTCAAAGCGCCCCAACAAGTCATGTTTTCAGGCTGTCCATTATTTTGCACAGGTGATTTGATCAGTTTCACTGCCTTAGTAATTACAACAGATGTTTCATCTGAGGGAAATCCTGAAAACATGACCTGTTGGGGCGCCTTGAGGACTGGAGTTGAGAAACACTGCCCTAGACTAGAGGGGACTGAAGAATGCATTCCCACTATGCTGGGACCTGAAGTGCCCTAGACTAGAGGGGACCGAAGAATGCATTCCCACTATGCTGGGACTTATAGTGCCCTCGACTAGAGGGGACTGAAGAATGTATTCCCACTATGCTGGGACTTATAGTGCACTAGACTAGAGGGGACTGAAGAATGCATTCCCACTATGCTGGGACTTGTAGTGCCCTAGACTAGAGGGGACTGAAGAATGTATTCCCACTATGCTGGGACCTGTAGTGCACTAGACTAGAGGGAGCTGAAGAATGCATTCCCACTATGCTGGGACTTGTAGTGCCCTGGACTAGAGGGGACTGAAGAATGCATTCCCACTATGCTGGGACTTGTAGTGCACTAGACTAGAGGTGACTGAAGAATGCATTCCCACTATGCTGGGAGCTGTAATGTCCTAGACTACAGGGGACTGAAGAATGCATTCCCACTATGCTGTGGGACCTGTAGTGTCCTAGACTACAGAGAACTGAAGAATGCATTCCCACTATGCTGGAACCTGTAATGCAGTAGAGGGGACTGAAGAATGCATCCCCACTATGCTGGGATCTGTAGTGCACTAGAGGTAACTGAAGAATGCATTCCCACTATGCTGGGACCTGTAGTGTCCTAGGCTACAGGGGACTGAAGAATGCATTCCCACTATGCTGGGACTTGTAGTGCCCTAGACTAGAGGGGACTGAAAAATGCATTCCCACTATGCTGGGACTTGTAGTGTCCTAGACTACAGGGGACTGAAGAATGCATTCCCACTATGCTGGGACCTGTAGTGCCCTAGACTAGAGGGGACTGAAGAATGCATTCCCACTATGCTGGGACTTGTAGTGCCCTAGACTAGAGGGGACTGAAGAATGCATTCCCACTATGCTGGGACTTGTAGTGCCCTAGACTAGAGAGGACTGAAGAATGCATTCCCACTATGCTGGAACCTGTAATGCAGTAGAGGGGACTGAAGAATGCATCCCCACTATGCTGGGATCTGTAGTGCACTAGAGGTAACTGAAGAATGCATTCCCACTATGCTGGGACCTGTAGTGTCCTAGGCTACAGGGGACTGAAGAATGCATTCCCACTATGCTGGGACTTGTAGTGCCCTAGACTACAGGGGACTGAAGAATGCATTCCCACTATGCTGGGACTTGTAGTGCCCTAGACTAGAGGGGACTGAAGAATGCATTCCCACTATGCTGGGACCTGTAGTGCACTAGAGGGGACTGAAGAATGCATTCCCACTATGCTGGGACTTGTAGTTCCCTAGACTAGAGGGGACTGAAGAATGCATTCCCACTATGCTGGGACTTGTAGTGCCCTAGGCTACATGGGACTGAAGAATGCATTCCCACTATGCTGGGATCTGTAGTACCCTAGACTAGAGGAGACTGAAGAATGCATTCCCACTATGCTGGGACCTGTAGTGTCCTAGGCTACAGGGGACTGAAGAATGCATTCCCACTATGCTGGGACTTGTAGTGCCCTAGACTAGAGGAGACTGAAGAATGCATTCCCACTATGCTGGGACCTGTAGTGCACTAGAGGGGACTGAAAAATGCATTCCCACTAGGGATGAGCTTCGAGTTCGAGTCGAACTCATGTTCGACTCGAACATTGCCTGTTCGCCCGTTCGCCGAACAGCGAACAAATTGGGGTGTTCGCGGCAAATTCGAAAAATCTATGGGAGAAATCTAAAGTGTTAATTATAAAGGCTAATATGCAAGTTATTGTCCTAAAAAGTGTTTGGGGACCGGGGTCCTGCCCCAGGGGACATGTATCAATGCAAAAAGAAGTTTTAAAAACGGCCGTTTTTTCGGGAGCAGTGATTTTAATAATGCTTAAAATGAAAAAATAAAAGTGAAATATTCCTTTAAATTTCGTACCTGGGGGGTGTGTATGATATGCATGTGAAGTGGCGCATGTTTCCCGTGCTTAGAACTGTCCCTGCAAAAAATGTCATTTTTGAAAGAAAAAAAGTCTTTTAAAACTGACTCGCGGCTATTAATGAATTGTCGGCTCCCGGCAATACATACAAAAGTCATTGATAAAAAAAAAAAAAAAAGCGTGGGGGTTCCCCAGAATTCAATTACCAGGCCCTTCAGGTCTGGAATGGATATTAAGGGGAACCCCGCCGCAAATTAAAAAAAAATTGACGCGGGGTTCCCCCAAATATCCATTCCAGGCCCTTCAGATCTGGCATGGATTTTAAGGGGAACTCCACCCCAAATTTAAAAAAAAATGGTGTGGAGTCCCCCTAAAAATCCATACCAGACCCCTTATCCGAGCACGCAACCTGGCCGGCCGCAGGGGAAAAGGGGGGACGAGAGAGCGGCCCCCCCTCCCTCCTGAACCGTACCAAGCCACATGCCCTCAACATGGGGAGGATGTCCCCATGTTGATGGGGACAAGGGCCTCATCCCCACAACCCTTGCCCGGTGGTTGTGGGGGTCTGCGGGCGGGGGGCTTATCGGAATCTGGAAGACCCCTTTAACAAAGGGGACCCCCAGATCCCGGCCCCCCCCTATGTGAATTGGTAAGGGGTACGTTGTACCCCTACCATTTCACGAAGAAAGCGTAAAAAAATGTTTAAAAAAACACACAAACACCTTGAAAAAGTCCTTTATTAAAAACAAAAAACAAAAAACATTCCAGCAGGGAAATCCAGTGTCCCGCGGCGATCCCGATGTCCAGCGCTGTCCTTCATTGGTTGTGCCTGAGCGGACCTGATGGGGAACTCCCTCTCAGTATTTTAAATGTATAGACCCGCCCCTTCTAAAGTTCCCCATCAGGTCCGCTCCCTCGGTATGTCGGACCCGCCTACGTCATTAGCTTGAGCGGGGAACTTCCTTCACTGTGTAATTTAAATTTACATAGTGAAGGAAGTTCCCCGCTCAAGCCAATGACGTAGGCGGGTCTGACATACCGAGGGGGCGGACCTGATGGGGGACTGCTCTCACTTTGGTAATACATGTATAGACCCGCCCCTTCTCATGTTCCGCATCTGGTCCGCTGAGCGGACCTGATGGGGAACTTTAGAAGGGGCGGGTCTATACATTTAAAATACTGAGAGGGAGTTCCCCATCAGGTCCGCTCAGGCACAACCAATGAAGGACAGCGCTGGACATCGGGATCGCCGCGGGACACTGGATTTCACCGCTGGAATGTTTTTTTTTTTTTTTAAATAAAGGACTTTTTCAAGGTGTTTGTGTGTTTTTTTAAACATTTTTTTACGCTTTCTTCGTGAAATGGTAGGGGTACAATGTACCCCTTACCAATTCACATAGGGGGGGGCCGGGATCTGGGGGTCCCCTTTGTTAAAGGGGTCTTCCAGATTCCGATAAGCCCCCCGCCCGCAGACCCCCACAACCACCGGGCAAGGGTTGTGGGGATGAGGCCCTTGTCCCCATCAACATGGGGACATCCTCCCCATGTTGAGGGCATGTGGCCTGGTACGGTTCAGGAGGGAGGGGGGGCCGCTCTCTCGTCCCCCCCTTTTCCCCTGCGGCCGGCCAGGTTGCGTGCTCGGATAAGGGGTCTGGTATGGATTTTTAGGGGGACTCCACGCCATTTTTTTAAAAAATTTGGGGTGGAGTTCCCCTTAAAATCCATGCCAGATCTGAAGGGCCTGGAATGGATATTTGGGGGAACCCCACGTCAATTTTTTTTTTTAATTTGCGGCAGGGTTCCCCTTAATATCCATTCCAGACCTGAAGGGCCTGGTAATTGAATTCTGGGGAACACCCACGCTTTTTTTTTTTTTTTTTATCAATGACTTTTGTATGTATTGCCGGGAGCCAACAATTCATTAATAGCCGCGAGTCAGTTTTAAATGCATTTTTTTCTTTCAAAAATGACATTTTTTGCAGGGACAGTTCTAAGCACGGGAAACATGCGCCACTTCACATGCATATCATACACACCCCCCAGGTACGAAATTTAAAGGAATATTTCACTTTTATTTTTTCATTTTAAGCATTATTAAAATCACTGCTCCCAAAAAAACGGCCGTTTTTAAAACTTCTTTTTGCATTGATACATGTCCCCTGGGGCAGGACCCGGGTCCCCAAACACTTTTTAGGACAATAACTTGCATATTAGCCTTTATAATTAACACTTTAGATTTCGAACGTTCGAGTCCATTGTGTTTAATAGGGTTCTAAAGTTTACACGAACATTTTGTCTGTTCGCAGGTTCTGGTGCGAACCGAACAGGGGGGTGTTCGGCTCATCCCTGATTCCCACTATGCTTGGACTTGTAGTGCATTAGAGGGGACTGAAGAATGCATTCCCTGTATGCTGGGATTTGTAGTGCCCTAGACTAGAGGGGACTGAGGAATGCATTACCACTATGCTGGGACCTGTAGTGTCCTAGGCTACAGGGGACTGAAGAATGCATTCCCACTATGCTGGGACTTGTTGTGCCCTAGATTACAGGGGACTGAAGAATGCATTCCCACTATGCTGGGACTTGTAGTGCCCTAGACTACAGGGGACTGAAAAATGCATTCCCACTATGCTAGGACCTGTAGTGCACTAGACTACAGGGGACTGAAGAATGCATTCCCACTATGCTGGGACTTGTAGTGCCCTAGACTAGAGGGGACTGAAGAATGCATTCCCACTATGCTGGGACCTGTAGTGCACTAGAGGGGACTGAAGAATGCATTCCCACTATGCTGGGACTTGTAGTGCACTAGAGGGGACTGAAGAATGCATTCCCCCTATGCTGGGATTTGTAGTGCCCTAGACTAGAGGGGACTGAGGAATGCATTCCCACTATGCTGGGACCTGTAGTGTCCTAGGCTACAGGGGACTGAAGAATGCATTCCCACTATGCTGGGACTTGTAGTGCCCTAGACTACAGGGGACTGAAGAATGCATTCCCACTATGCTGGGACTTGTAGTGCCCTAGACTACAGGGGACTGAAAAATGCATTCCCACTATGCTAGGACCTGTAGTGCACTAGACTACAGGGGACTGAAGAATGCATTCCCACTATGCTGGGACTTGTAGTGCCCTAGACTAGAGGGGACTGAAGAATGCATTCCCACTATGCTGGGACCTGTAGTGCACTAGAGGGGACTGAAGAATGCATTCCCACTATGCTGGGACTTGTAGTGCCCTAGACTAGAGGGGACTGAAGAATGCATTCCCACTATGCTGGGACTTGTAGTGCCCTAGACTACAGGGGACTGAAGAATGCATTCCCACTATGCTGGGACTTGTAGTGCCCTAGACTACAGGGGACTGAAAAATGCATTCCAACTATGCTGGGACCTGTAGTGCACTAGACTACAGGGGACTGAAGAATGCATTCCCACTATGCTGGGACTTGTAGTGCCCTAGACTGGAGGGGACTGAAGAATGCATTCCCACTATGCTGGGACCTGTAGTGCACTAGAGGGGACTGAAGAATGCATTCTCACTATGCTGGGACTTGTAGTGCCCTAGACTAGAGGGGACTGAAGAATGCATTCCACTATGCTGGGACTTGTAGTGCCCTAGACTAGAGGGGACTGAAGAATGCATTCCCACTATGCTGGGACTTGTAGTGCCCTAGGCTACAGGGGACTGAAGAATGCATTCCCACTATGCTGGGATCTGTAGTACCCTAGACTAGAGGAGACTGAAGAATGCATTCCCACTATGCTGGGACCTGTAGTGTCCTAGGCTACAGGGGACTGAAGAATGCATTCCCACTATGCTGGGACTTGTAGTGCCCTAGACTAGAGGAGACTGAAGAATGCATTCCCACTATGCTGGGACCTGTAGTGCACTAGAGGGGACTGAAAAATGCATTCCCACTATGCTTGGACTTGTAGTGCACTAGAGGGGACTGAAGAATGCATTCCCCCTATGCTGGGATTTGTAGTGCCCTAGACTAGAGGGGACTGAGGAATGCATTCCCACTATGCTGGGACCTGTAGTGTCCTAGGCTACAGGGGACTGAAGAATGCATTCCCACTATGCTGGGACTTGTAGTGCCCTAGCCTACAGGGGACTGAAGAATGCATTCCCACTATGCTGGGACTTGTAGTGTCCTAGACTACAGGGGACTGAAAAATGCATTCCCACTATGCTAGGACCTGTAGTGCACTAGACTACAGGGGACTGAAGAATGCATTCCCACTATGCTGGGACTTGTAGTGCCCTAGACTAGAGGGGACTGAAGAATGCATTCCCACTATGCTGGGACTTGTAGTGCCCTAGACTAGAGGGGACTGAAGAATGCATTCCCACTATGCTGGGACTTGTAGTGCCCTAGACTAGAGGGGACTGAAGAATGCATTCCCACTATGCTGGAACCTGTAATGCAGTAGAGGGAACTGAAGAATGCATCCCCACTATGCTGGGATCTGTAGTGCACTAGAGGTAACTGAAGAAAGCATTCCCACTATGCTGGGACCTGTAGTGTCCTAGGCTACAGGGGACTGAAGAATGCATTCCCACTATGCTGGGACTTGTAGTGCCATAGACTACAGGGGACTGAAGAATGCATTCCCACTATGCTGGGACTTGTAGTGCCCTAGACTAGAGGGGACTGAAGAATGCATTCCCACTATGCTGGGACCTGTAGTGCACTAGAGGGGACTGAAGAATGCATTCCCACTATGCTGGGACTTGTAGTGCCCTAGACTAGAGGGGACTGAAGAATGCATTCCACTATGCTGGGACTTGTAGTGCCCTAGACTAGAGGGGACTGAAGAATGCATTCCCACTATGCTGGGACTTGTAGTGCCCTAGGCTACATGGGACTAAAGTATGCATTCCCACTATGCTGGGATCTGTAGTACCCTAGACTAGAGGAGACTGAAGAATGCATTCCCACTATGCTGGGATCTGTAGTGTCCTAGGCTACAGGGGACTGAAGAATGCATTCCCACTATGCTGGGACTTGTAGTGCCCTAGACTAGAGGAGACTGAAGAATGCATTCCCACTATGCTGGGACCTGTAGTGCACTAGAGGGGACTAAAAAATGCATTCCCACTATGCTTGGACTTGTAGTGCACTAGAGGGGACTGAAGAATGCATTCCCCCTATGCTGGGATTTGTAGTGCCCTAGACTAGAGGGGACTGAGGAATGCATTCCCACTATGCTGGGACCTGTAGTGTCCTAGGCTACAGGGGACTGAAGAATGCATTCCCACTATGCTGGGACTTGTTGTGCCCTAGACTACAGGGGACTGAAGAATGCATTCCCACTATGCTGGGACTTGTAGTGCCCTAGACTAGAGGGGACTGAAGAATGCATTCCCACTATGCTGGGACCTGTAGTGCACTAGAGGGGACTGAAGAATGCATTCCCACTATGCTGGGACTTGTAGTGCCCTAGACTAGAGGGGACTGAAGAATGCATTCCCACTATGCTAGGACCTGTAGTGCACTAGACTACAGGGGACTGAAGAATGCATTCCCACTATGCTGGGACTTGTAGTGCCCTAGACTAGAGGGGACTGAAGAATGCATTCCCACTATGCTGGGACCTGTAGTGCACTAGAGGGGACTGAAGAATGCATTCCCACTATGCTGGGACTTGTAGTGCCCTAGACTAGAGGGGACTGAAGAATGCATTCCACTATGCTGGGACTTGTAGTGCCCTAGACTAGAGGGGACTGAAGAATGCATTCCCACTATGCTGGGACTTGTAGTGCCCTAGGCTACAGGGGACTGAAGAATGCATTCCCACTATGCTGGGATCTGTAGTACCCTAGACTAGAGGAGACTGAAGAATGCATTCCCACTATGCTGGGACCTGTAGTGTCCTAGGCTACAGGGGACTGAAGAATGCATTCCCACTATGCTGGGACTTGTAGTGCCCTAGACTAGAGGAGACTGAATAATGCATTCCCACTATGCTGGGACCTGTAGTGCACTAGAGGGGACTGAAAAATGCATTCCCACTATGCTTGGACTTGTAGTGCACTAGAGGGGACTGAAGAATGCATTCCCCCTATGCTGGGATTTGTAGTGCCCTAGACTAGAGGGGACTGAGGAATGCATTCCCACTATGCTGGGACCTGTAGTGTCCTAGGCTACAGGGGACTGAAGAATGCATTCCCACTATGCTGGGACTTGTAGTGCCCTAGACTACAGGGGACTGAAGAATGCATTCCCACTATGCTGGGACTTGTAGTGCCCTAGTCTACAGGGGACTGAAAAATGCATTCCCACTATGCTAGGACCTGTAGTGCACTAGACTACAGGGGACTGAAGAATGCATTCCCACTATGCTGGGACTTGTAGTGCCCTAGACTAGAGGGGACTGAAGAATGCATTCCCACTATGCTGGGACCTGTAGTGCACTAGAGGGGACTGAAGAATGCATTCCCACTATGCTGGGACTTGTAGTGCCCTAGACTAGAGGGGACTGAAGAATGCATTCCCACTATGCTGGGACTTGTAGTGCCCTAGACTACAGGGGACTGAAGAATGCATTCCCACTATGCTGGGACTTGTAGTGCCCTAGACTACAGGGGACTGAAAAATGCATTCCAACTATGCTGGGACCTGTAGTGCACTAGACTACAGGGGACTGAAGAATGCATTCCCACTATGCTGGGACTTGTAGTGCCCTAGACTAGAGGGGACTGAAGAATGCATTCCCACTATGCTGGGACCTGTAGTGTCCTAGGCTACAGGGGACTGAAGAATGCATTCCCACTATGCTGGGACTTGTAGTGCCCTAGACTAGAGGAGACTGAATAATGCATTCCCACTATGCTGGGACCTGTAGTGCACTAGAGGGGACTGAAAAATGCATTCCCACTATGCTTGGACCTGTAGTGCACTAGAGGGGACTGAAGAATGCATTCCCCCTATGCTGGGATTTGTAGTGCCCTAGACTAGAGGGGACTGAGGAATGCATTCCCACTATGCTGGGACCTGTAGTGTCCTAGGCTACAGGGGACTGAAGAATGCATTCCCACTATGCTGGGACTTGTTGTGCCCTAGACTACAGGGGACTGAAGAATGCATTCCCACTATGCTGGGACTTGTAGTGCCCTAGACTAGAGGGGACTGAAGAATGCATTCCCACTATGCTGGGACCTGTAGTGCACTAGAGGGGACTGAAGAATGCATTCCCACTATGCTGGGACTTGTAGTGCCCTAGACTAGAGGGGACTGAAGAATGCATTCCCACTATGCTAGGACCTGTAGTGCACTAGACTACAGGGGACTGAAGAATGCATTCCCACTATGCTGGGACTTGTAGTGCCCTAGACTAGAGGGGACTGAAGAATGCATTCCCACTATGCTGGGACCTGTAGTGCACTAGAGGGGACTGAAGAATGCATTCCCACTATGCTGGGACTTGTAGTGCACTAGAGGGGACTGAAGAATGCATTCCCCCTATGCTGGGATTTGTAGTGCCCTAGACTAGAGGGGACTGAGGAATGCATTCCCACTATGCTGGGACCTGTAGTGTCCTAGGCTACAGGGGACTGAAGAATGCATTCCCACTATGCTGGGACTTGTAGTGCCCTAGACTACAGGGGACTGAAGAATGCATTCCCACTATGCTGGGACTTGTAGTGCCCTAGACTACAGGGGACTGAAAAATGCATTCCCACTATGCTAGGACCTGTAGTGCACTAGACTACAGGGGACTGAAGAATGCATTCCCACTATGCTGGGACTTGTAGTGCCCTAGACTAGAGGGGACTGAAGAATGCATTCCCACTATGCTGGGACCTGTAGTGCACTAGAGGGGACTGAAGAATGCATTCCCACTATGCTGGGACTTGTAGTGCCCTAGACTAGAGGGGACTGAAGAATGCATTCCCACTATGCTGGGACTTGTAGTGCCCTAGACTACAGGGGACTGAAGAATGCATTCCCACTATGCTGGGACTTGTAGTGCCCTAGACTACAGGGGACTGAAAAATGCATTCCAACTATGCTGGGACCTGTAGTGCACTAGACTACAGGGGACTGAAGAATGCATTCCCACTATGCTGGGACTTGTAGTGCCCTAGACTGGAGGGGACTGAAGAATGCATTCCCACTATGCTGGGACCTGTAGTGCACTAGAGGGGACTGAAGAATGCATTCTCACTATGCTGGGACTTGTAGTGCCCTAGACTAGAGGGGACTGAAGAATGCATTCCACTATGCTGGGACTTGTAGTGCCCTAGACTAGAGGGGACTGAAGAATGCATTCCCACTATGCTGGGACTTGTAGTGCCCTAGGCTACAGGGGACTGAAGAATGCATTCCCACTATGCTGGGATCTGTAGTACCCTAGACTAGAGGAGACTGAAGAATGCATTCCCACTATGCTGGGACCTGTAGTGTCCTAGGCTACAGGGGACTGAAGAATGCATTCCCACTATGCTGGGACTTGTAGTGCCCTAGACTAGAGGAGACTGAAGAATGCATTCCCACTATGCTGGGACCTGTAGTGCACTAGAGGGGACTGAAAAATGCATTCCCACTATGCTTGGACTTGTAGTGCACTAGAGGGGACTGAAGAATGCATTCCCCCTATGCTGGGATTTGTAGTGCCCTAGACTAGAGGGGACTGAGGAATGCATTCCCACTATGCTGGGACCTGTAGTGTCCTAGGCTACAGGGGACTGAAGAATGCATTCCCACTATGCTGGGACTTGTAGTGCCCTAGCCTACAGGGGACTGAAGAATGCATTCCCACTATGCTGGGACTTGTAGTGTCCTAGACTACAGGGGACTGAAAAATGCATTCCCACTATGCTAGGACCTGTAGTGCACTAGACTACAGGGGACTGAAGAATGCATTCCCACTATGCTGGGACTTGTAGTGCCCTAGACTAGAGGGGACTGAAGAATGCATTCCCACTATGCTGGGACTTGTAGTGCCCTAGACTAGAGGGGACTGAAGAATGCATTCCCACTATGCTGGGACTTGTAGTGCCCTAGACTAGAGGGGACTGAAGAATGCATTCCCACTATGCTGGAACCTGTAATGCAGTAGAGGGAACTGAAGAATGCATCCCCACTATGCTGGGATCTGTAGTGCACTAGAGGTAACTGAAGAAAGCATTCCCACTATGCTGGGACCTGTAGTGTCCTAGGCTACAGGGGACTGAAGAATGCATTCCCACTATGCTGGGACTTGTAGTGCCCTAGACTACAGGGGACTGAAGAATGCATTCCCACTATGCTGGGACTTGTAGTGCCCTAGACTAGAGGGGACTGAAGAATGCATTCCCACTATGCTGGGACCTGTAGTGCACTAGAGGGGACTGAAGAATGCATTCCCACTATGCTGGGACTTGTAGTGCCCTAGACTAGAGGGGACTGAAGAATGCATTCCACTATGCTGGGACTTGTAGTGCCCTAGACTAGAGGGGACTGAAGAATGCATTCCCACTATGCTGGGACTTGTAGTGCCCTAGGCTACATGGGACTAAAGTATGCATTCCCACTATGCTGGGATCTGTAGTACCCTAGACTAGAGGAGACTGAAGAATGCATTCCCACTATGCTGGGATCTGTAGTGTCCTAGGCTACAGGGGACTGAAGAATGCATTCCCACTATGCTGGGACTTGTAGTGCCCTAGACTAGAGGAGACTGAATAATGCATTCCCACTATGCTGGGACCTGTAGTGCACTAGAGGGGACTAAAAAATGCATTCCCACTATGCTTGGACTTGTAGTGCACTAGAGGGGACTGAAGAATGCATTCCCCCTATGCTGGGATTTGTAGTGCCCTAGACTAGAGGGGACTGAGGAATGCATTCCCACTATGCTGGGACCTGTAGTGTCCTAGGCTACAGGGGACTGAAGAATGCATTCCCACTATGCTGGGACTTGTTGTGCCCTAGACTACAGGGGACTGAAGAATGCATTCCCACTATGCTGGGACTTGTAGTGCCCTAGACTAGAGGGGACTGAAGAATGCATTCCCACTATGCTGGGACCTGTAGTGCACTAGAGGGGACTGAAGAATGCATTCCCACTATGCTGGGACTTGTAGTGCCCTAGACTAGAGGGGACTGAAGAATGCATTCCCACTATGCTAGGACCTGTAGTGCACTAGACTACAGGGGACTGAAGAATGCATTCCCACTATGCTGGGACTTGTAGTGCCCTAGACTAGAGGGGACTGAAGAATGCATTCCCACTATGCTGGGACCTGTAGTGCACTAGAGGGGACTGAAGAATGCATTCCCACTATGCTGGGACTTGTAGTGCCCTAGACTAGAGGGGACTGAAGAATGCATTCCACTATGCTGGGACTTGTAGTGCCCTAGACTAGAGGGGACTGAAGAATGCATTCCCACTATGCTGGGACTTGTAGTGCCCTAGGCTACAGGGGACTGAAGAATGCATTCCCACTATGCTGGGATCTGTAGTACCCTAGACTAGAGGAGACTGAAGAATGCATTCCCACTATGCTGGGACCTGTAGTGTCCTAGGCTACAGGGGACTGAAGAATGCATTCCCACTATGCTGGGACTTGTAGTGCCCTAGACTAGAGGAGACTGAATAATGCATTCCCACTATGCTGGGACCTGTAGTGCACTAGAGGGGACTGAAAAATGCATTCCCACTATGCTTGGACTTGTAGTGCACTAGAGGGGACTGAAGAATGCATTCCCCCTATGCTGGGATTTGTAGTGCCCTAGACTAGAGGGGACTGAGGAATGCATTCCCACTATGCTGGGACCTGTAGTGTCCTAGGCTACAGGGGACTGAAGAATGCATTCCCACTATGCTGGGACTTGTAGTGCCCTAGACTACAGGGGACTGAAGAATGCATTCCCACTATGCTGGGACTTGTAGTGCCCTAGTCTACAGGGGACTGAAAAATGCATTCCCACTATGCTAGGACCTGTAGTGCACTAGACTACAGGGGACTGAAGAATGCATTCCCACTATGCTGGGACTTGTAGTGCCCTAGACTAGAGGGGACTGAAGAATGCATTCCCACTATGCTGGGACCTGTAGTGCACTAGAGGGGACTGAAGAATGCATTCCCACTATGCTGGGACTTGTAGTGCCCTAGACTAGAGGGGACTGAAGAATGCATTCCCACTATGCTGGGACTTGTAGTGCCCTAGACTACAGGGGACTGAAGAATGCATTCCCACTATGCTGGGACTTGTAGTGCCCTAGACTACAGGGGACTGAAAAATGCATTCCAACTATGCTGGGACCTGTAGTGCACTAGACTACAGGGGACTGAAGAATGCATTCCCACTATGCTGGGACTTGTAGTGCCCTAGACTAGAGGGGACTGAAGAATGCATTCCCACTATGCTGGGACCTGTAGTGTCCTAGGCTACAGGGGACTGAAGAATGCATTCCCACTATGCTGGGACTTGTAGTGCCCTAGACTAGAGGAGACTGAATAATGCATTCCCACTATGCTGGGACCTGTAGTGCACTAGAGGGGACTGAAAAATGCATTCCCACTATGCTTGGACCTGTAGTGCACTAGAGGGGACTGAAGAATGCATTCCCCCTATGCTGGGATTTGTAGTGCCCTAGACTAGAGGGGACTGAGGAATGCATTCCCACTATGCTGGGACCTGTAGTGTCCTAGGCTACAGGGGACTGAAGAATGCATTCCCACTATGCTGGGACTTGTTGTGCCCTAGACTACAGGGGACTGAAGAATGCATTCCCACTATGCTGGGACTTGTAGTGCCCTAGACTAGAGGGGACTGAAGAATGCATTCCCACTATGCTGGGACCTGTAGTGCACTAGAGGGGACTGAAGAATGCATTCCCACTATGCTGGGACTTGTAGTGCCCTAGACTAGAGGGGACTGAAGAATGCATTCCCACTATGCTAGGACCTGTAGTGCACTAGACTACAGGGGACTGAAGAATGCATTCCCACTATGCTGGGACTTGTAGTGCCCTAGACTAGAGGGGACTGAAGAATGCATTCCCACTATGCTGGGACCTGTAGTGCACTAGAGGGGACTGAAGAATGCATTCCCACTATGCTGGGACTTGTAGTGCCCTAGACTAGAGGGGACTGAAGAATGCATTCCACTATGCTGGGACTTGTAGTACCCTAGACTAGAGGGGACTGAAGAATGCATTCCCACTATGCTGGGACTTGTAGTGCCCTAGGCTACAGGGGACTGAAGAATGCATTCCCACTATGCTGGGATCTGTAGTACCCTAGACTAGAGGAGACTGAAGAATGCATTCCCACTATGCTGGGACCTGTAGTGTCCTAGGCTACAGGGGACTGAAGAATGCATTCCCACTATGCTGGGACTTGTAGTGCCCTAGACTAGAGGAGACTGAAGAATGCATTCCCACTATGCTGGGACCTGTAGTGCACTAGAGGGGACTGAAAAATGCATTCCCACTATGCTTGGACTTGTAGTGCACTAGAGGGGACTGAAGAATGCATTCCCCCTATGCTGGGATTTGTAGTGTCCTAGACTAGAGGGGACTGAGGAATGCATTCCCACTATGCTGGGACCTGTAGTGTCCTAGGCTACAGGGGACTGAAGAATGCATTCCCACTATGCTGGGACTTGTAGTGCCCTAGACTACAGGGGACTGAAGAATGCATTCCCACTATGCTGGGACTTGTAGTGCCCTAGTCTACAGGGGACTGAAAAATGCATTCCCACTATGCTAGGACCTGTAGTGCACTAGACTACAGGGGACTGAAGAATGCATTCCCACTATGCTGGGACTTGTAGTGCCCTAGACTAGAGGGGACTGAAGAATGCATTCCCACTATGCTGGGACCTGTAGTGCACTAGAGGGGACTGAAGAATGCATTCCCACTATGCTGGGACTTGTAGTGCCCTAGACTAGAGGGGACTGAAGAATGCATTCCCACTATGCTGGGACTTGTAGTGCCCTAGACTAGAGGGGACTGAAGAATGCATTCCCACTATGCTGGGACTTGTAGTGCCCTAGACTACAGGGGACTGAAAAATGCATTCCAACTATGCTGGGACCTGTAGTGCACTAGACTACAGGGGACTGAAGAATGCATTCCCACTATGCTGGGACTTGTAGTGCCCTAGACTAGAGGGGACTGAAGAATGCATTCCCACTATGCTGGGACCTGTAGTGCACTAGAGGGGACTGAAGAATGCATTCTCACTATGCTGGGACTTGTAGTGCCCTAGACTAGAGGGGACTGAAGAATGCATTCCACTATGCTGGGACTTGTAGTGCCCTAGACTAGAGGGGACTGAAGAATGCATTCCCACTATGCTGGGACTTGTAGTGCCCTAGGCTACAGGGGACTGAAGAATGCATTCCCACTATGCTGGGATCTGTAGTACCCTAGACTAGAGGAGACTGAAGAATGCATTCCCACTATGCTGGGACCTGTAGTGTCCTAGGCTACAGGGGACTGAAGAATGCATTCCCACTATGCTGGGACTTGTAGTGCCCTAGACTAGAGGAGACTGAATAATGCATTCCCACTATGCTGGGACCTGTAGTGCACTAGAGGGGACTGAAAAATGCATTCCCACTATGCTTGGACCTGTAGTGCACTAGAGGGGACTGAAGAATGCATTCCCCCTATGCTGGGATTTGTAGTGCCCTAGACTAGAGGGGACTGAGGAAAACATTCCAACTATGCTGGGACCTGTAGTGCACTAGACTACAGGGGACTGAAGAATGCATTCCCACTATGCTGGGACTTGTAGTGCCCTAGACTAGAGGGGACTGAAGAATGCATTCCCACTATGCTGGGACCTGTAGTGCACTAGAGGGGACTGAAGAATGCATTCTCACTATGCTGGGACTTGTAGTGCCCTAGACTAGAGGGGACTGAAGAATGCATTCCACTATGCTGGGACTTGTAGTGCCCTAGACTAGAGGGGACTGAAGAATGCATTCCCACTATGCTGGGACTTGTAGTGCCCTAGGCTACAGGGGACTGAAGAATGCATTCCCACTATGCTGGGATCTGTAGTACCCTAGACTAGAGGAGACTGAAGAATGCATTCCCACTATGCTGGGACCTGTAGTGTCCTAGGCTACAGGGGACTGAAGAATGCATTCCCACTATGCTGGGACTTGTAGTGCCCTAGACTAGAGGAGACTGAATAATGCATTCCCACTATGCTGGGACCTGTAGTGCACTAGAGGGGACTGAAAAATGCATTCCCACTATGCTTGGACCTGTAGTGCACTAGAGGGGACTGAAGAATGCATTCCCCCTATGCTGGGATTTGTAGTGCCCTAGACTAGAGGGGACTGAGGAAAACATTCCCACTATGCTGGGACCTGTAGTGTCCTAGGCTACAGGGGACTGAAGAATGCATTCCCACTATGCTGGGACTTGTAGTGCCCTAGACTACAGGGGACTGAAGAATGCATTCCCACTATGCTGGGACTTGTAGTGCCCTAGACTACAGGGGACTGAAAAATGCATTCCCACTATGCTAGGACCTGTAGTGCACTAGACTACAGGGGACTGAAGAATGCATTCCCACTATGCTGGGACTTGTAGTGCCCTTGACTAGAGGGGACTGAAGAATGCATTCCCACTATGCTGGGACCTGTAGTGCACTAGAGGGGACTGAAGAATGCATTCCCACTATGCTGGGACTTGTAGTGCCCTAGACTAGAGGGGACTGAAGAATGCATTCCCACTATGCTGGGACTTGTAGTGCCCTAGACTACAGGGGACTGAAGAATGCATTCCCACTATGCTGGGACTTGTAGTGCCCTAGACTACAGGGGACTGAAAAATGCATTCCAACTATGCTGGGACCTGTAGTGCACTAGACTACAGGGGACTGAAGAATGCATTCCCACTATGCTGGGACTTGTAGTGCCCTAGACTAGAGGGGACTGAAGAATGCATTCCCACTATGCTGGGACCTGTAGTGCACTAGAGGGGACTGAAGAATGCATTCTCACTATGCTGGGACTTGTAGTGCCCTAGACTAGAGGGGACTGAAGAATGCATTCCACTATGCTGGGACTTGTAGTGCCCTAGACTAGAGGGGACTGAAGAATGCATTCCCACTATGCGGGGACTTGTAGTGCCCTAGGCTACAGGGGACTGAAGAATGCATTCCCACTATGCTGGGATCTGTAGTACCCTAGACTAGAGGAGACTGAAGAATGCATTCCCACTATGCTGGGACCTGTAGTGTCCTAGGCTACAGGGGACTGAAGAATGCATTCCCACTATGCTGGGACTTGTAGTGCCCTAGACTAGAGGGGACTGAAGAATGCATTCCCACTATGCTGGGACCTGTAGTGCACTAGAGGGGACTGAAGAATGCATTCCCACTATGCTGGGACTTGTAGTGCCCTAGACCAGAGGGGACTGAAGAATGCATTCCCACTATGCTGGGACCTGTAGTGCACTAGAGGGGACTGAAGAATGCATTCCCACTATGCTGGGACTTGTAGTGCCCTAGACTAGAGGGGACTGAAGAATGCATTCCACTATGCTGGGACTTGTAGTGCCCTAGACTAGAGGGGACTGAAGAATGGATTCCCACTATGCTGGTACTTGTAGTGCCCTAGGCGACAGGGGATTGAAGAATGCATTCCCACTATGCTGGGATCTGTAGTGCATTAGAGGGGACTGAAGAATGCATTCCCACTATGCTGGGACCTGTAGTGTCCTAGGCTACAGAGGGGACTGAAGAATGCATTCCCACTATGCTGGAACCTGTAGTGCCCTCTGTGTGGGACTGAAGATTCCTCAGTCCCCCCCACAGAGGGCACTACAAGTCCCAGCATAGTGGGCTGCCACCAGTCCTCCACACAGCATGAGGAGATTGCAGCCTTCCACCCCTCCCATACACTCCCAGTAGTCATGTAGAACTAACTTGCCCCAGGGCTGGTTTCTGCAGGCTCTGACAGTCGATGTAGCAATCATACACTCAGGTGGATCTGTCTTCTCCATTGCTTAAAATTTCCCGCCCACACCCCTTTCTCGTGCACAGTACTATCCAGGGATTGGAGTGTGGGCGGGGCAGACAGAGGAGAGGGGCGGGAGGAGGATGAGCAAATTAATATTTCTCTCCTCTCCTGTCCCGACACTGCAGAAAGGGGGAGTTTGCTGACTTGGCTTCGGGGGAAAATCAACACTCACAGGTGCAGCCAGCCCGTTGATCCCGTCCCGCCCTGCCATGCCCCGACAGCTTCTTCTCACTGAAGTTTAGCAACACTGCCCAGGCACAATCTACATCCTGGTAGTTGTTGCCTGGGAGTCAGGCACAGCACACCTCCCTAGATTCGGCCATGAACTGTCCGTGCTGTTCCAAAGCTGGGACAGTTCGGAAGTATTTTATTTACGCACACAAGGAGAGGAGGCGGAAGGGGAGCACTCTGGCACTTCAGCGCCCCCTTCTGCAGGCGCCTGGGTGTGGTGCACGCGGCGCACCCGCCTAGGATCGGCCCTTTCAACCACCTACCTTTCTTTTGAAGGATGGTCCGGGGCGAGAAATGCGATGGAGCCTATCAGAGCATATTCCCGAATTCTGCAGATGAGCGAGACCACACACGTCACTGAAACAAGAGAAGAATTAGTAAAGGGCAGAGAAGGCAGAAAGAGGAGAAGAGTAAAAAGAAGAGAGATTAGATTCCAGGGTTAGGGGAAAAATAATTCCACCGTATCCCAAAACACAAGTAGTGTTCCCTCCAACCAGTTGGGGGGGGGTCCTGACCAGGAGCGAGATCAGTCTGCAGCTCCAAGTACAGGAGAAGGAGCATGAGTTCCGCTACGTACATGGCACTCCCTAAAACATAGATAACATTCGAATTACAGCATACTAGTGTACAAAACCCATAAAAACTGTATTATGAAAAACCTTTAAAGAGTAGAAAAACAGGTTAGTGATGAGAAAACCATTGGGAATATAGGGAGGGCGGACAAGGAACCATAAGTCCATTGACATTTCCACCGAAGGGGTAGCAACCTGTAGGGGATCTTGCAATCTGTAGGGTAAAGAAGGTGAGAACCCAGGGAGCTCCTTAATAAACAGAGTGAGTGACCTAGTGATCGTTGTGCTATCCTAAGATTGTTAGAGGAGGGGGGGAAGAGAAGTGAATTTCCCTGGGTATGCGTGAAAACAACAAACGATACCCTGGGAGAATCAAGTCGCCAAGGAGCAAACATTCCTCTAAAGTCCAGAATAAAAAGGCAACATAGAGTACATGTCAAGCCCAACTAAGTGGCCCTGCTAGTAGAGCTAGAAAACTAGGGATGTCCTGGGGGAGCTCTGGTTAATGGCTTGTGAGAGGCCATTTTGGAGCCGAGGAAGACCAGGCAGTAGTTCATCTGTGATCCAGGGGGAGCAGTATAGGCCAGCACAACAGGGAGAACAGGAGTTCCATGGGAGTAGATAGAGGATGAGTCCAGTTGGGCACTAGTGCTGAAGGGGTCATGTGGGCCGGGCCCAAGAAAAGGGTATACAGGAAAAGAACTTGACAATTCTCCAGTTCAAGTGGTTATTCCTTCCTTGGCTTTCTTATGTTTTGGTTTCTGCCACGTAGAGGTGAGTGGGCTAGATGGAGGAGGTAATTTGCACAGGCTGGAGGATGATGACTACATCAGAGAAGGTGGATCTGTGGGAAGTAGGCCCAGTTTCTGCAGCAGGAGTTCACCTTCCATGAATGATAGAAATCTGAATGGTTTGCCATTGAATTCAAACTTCAGGCTCAAGGGGAAAAGCCACTAATATTCTTCTGCATCAGTACCGTCAACAGGGGCTTGAGTGAAAGGGGAGATATCAGCGAAAATTTGTACTGAGTGTCCCATAATCTGAATTTGTGGGGTGTTGCTGGCTCTCCTCATGACTTCTTCTTTGACATTGTAGTAGTGTGGTTTGACTACAATGTCACCCGGTAGTCCGTCAGATCGAGGGGGGCCCAGGGCCCTGTGAGCCCGATCAAGTTTCAGTTTGTGTGCTTGGATGTCTGGGATGAGGTGTTTAATGAGAGAGTGTACCACGTCTGGTATATCTGTGAAAGTCTCTGGCAGACCTCTGATCCTGAAGTTAAGCCATCTTGACCTATTTCCCAGTTCGTCGATTTTAGCCATGGTCCCTTCCAGTTGATCGTGTAGTTCCTAGAAACGATCAGTGTTTTGATTAACTCGATCGATCGTGGCGTCAACTTTAGTTCCAATAGACTCAATGCGAGAGCCTAGGAGATGTAGATCAGATTTAATATCTGAGGTAATCCTGGCTGCAGTCTGGGAAAGGCCCCTGTCCAGAATTTCTGCGAATTTGGTGAACAGCAAGGAGATGTCCTGTTGCTGTGGGGAGAGCTGGCCCCCATCCTGAAAGTGCAAGCCAGGCCTAGGATAAGCTGCGGCTGAGGGAGACATTAACGTGTTGTCCAAGGTCTGGTTCAGGAGGGACACTGTGGTGGCCGGTGATGTCGGGCTCCCTATTGATGGTAGAACCGGGGCCCCTCCACATACCTCCTCTTGTAGTGCATCCCGCCAGGGAGATGAGACTGGGATCCCTGTGTGAGCTGCTTTGTGAGGCAGCCGTTACGCCGCCATCTTGGATTCCTTAGCCATTCCTGTCAGTGTGGAAAATTGCGCCTGACCCCCCCGGCTTGCAGCTGTTCCCTAGGGTAGCCTGGGTGTTCCGAGTCCTGTTTGGAGCGTTTGGGGTATTTGTACCTGCTGCTGGGAGCGCCGATGGTACGGAGCGGGACGGAGCTCTGTGATTAAGCGGCCATTTCACAGACCGCCATGCATGCGCCTTCCCAAACAGAATTTTTATAATTTTGTTCCCACAAATAGAGCTTTCTTTTGGTGGTATTTGATCACCTCTGTAGTTTTTATTTTTTGCTAAACAAATAAAAAAAGACCAAAAATGTAAATAAATAATATTTTTTTCCTTTTGTTTCTGTTATAACATTTTGTAAATAAGTACGTTTTCTCCTTCACTGATAAGGCGGCACTGACGGGCACTGATAAGGCAGCACCAATGAGGTGGCACTGATGGGCACTGACGATGGGCACTGATAGGCAGCACTGATGGGTGGCACAGATATGCAGTACTGATGAACATTGATAGGCGGCACTGATGAGCACTCATAGGTGGAACTGATGTGCACTGAAAGGCTGCACTCATGGGTACTTATGGGTGGCACTGATAGTCGGCACTGCTGGGAACCGATAGGCGGCACTGCTGGGCACTGATACGTGGCACTGATGGGCACTGATATGCGGCACTGATAGGCATCACTGATGGCACTGGCAGGCATTGCTGATGTGCTCTGATTGGCAGCTGTCTGGGCACTGATTATCATATCACTGGTGGTCTAGGTTGGCATACCTGGTGGTCCAGTGTGGTGGCCATCCCTGGTGGTCCTGGGCAGGCATCCGAGATGCGCTGATAAACAATCAACACAGACCCCGCCTGTGAGGAGAGCAGCTGATTGGCTCTCCTCTACTCGCGTCTGTCAGACACGAGTGAGGAAAAGCTGATCAATGGCTCTTCCTGTTTACATCGTGATCAGCCGTGATTGGACACGGCTGATCACATGGTAAAGAGCCTCCACCAGAGGCTCTTTACTGAGATCGGTGTAGTGGTGTGTCAAACTGAAACACTGCACCACCGATCGCTGCGATGCGTGCCCCCACGGGCGCGCATCGGCTGTTATCCTGCTGAACGTCATATGACGCCCAGTCAGGATAACTGAACCACCGCCCGGCTGTCATTCTGCTATGGGCCAGGCGGGGAGTGGTTAAAGTAACTGTAGATATCTTCCATTTAAGTGAGGACTTTATTTAGGCTGCATTCACACCTGAGCATTTTCAACTTGTAAAATGCCTGAAAAACACCCAACAAGAAAAATACCATTTAAATAAATGGGCCCCTGTTCACATCTGAGCAGGGCTGGTGCAAGGATTTTTGACACCCTATGTGAAACCTCATTTTGCCGCCCCCTTTGGCTCCACCCCTGACTCCACCCCCTTTGTGCTGCCCATGTATACCCCACCTTTTTATAGATTGCTACCATTTTGGGGGGTGGAGTCAGTCACTGAGCCTGCAGGTGGTGGGGGGCATCGGTACGGTGCCCCTGACTGATGTGTGCTCTAAGCCTACCTTGTCTATAGGTAGCGCCGGCCCTGTACAGGGGATATGTTCACAGATAATCAAGGCACTGATGATCACTGCAGGCCCATCAGTGCTGTCTATCAGTGCCCATGGTCACTGAGTGCCACCTATATGGAGTGCCACCTCCATTAGTGCAGCTTATTAGTGGGAACCCCTCATAATGGGCACAGCAGGTGTACGGACATGGGAACTCAGCACAGGGATGATGGGAACCCCTCATAATGTGCACAGTGGGTGTACAGACCCCGGAATTAAGCACAGGGTTGGTGGGAACCCTTCATAATGGGCACATCAGGTGTACAGACCCGGAAACTCAGCACAGGGATGGTGGGAACCCCTCATAATGGGCACAGCGGGTGTACAGACCCCGGAACTCAGCATAGGGATGGTGGGAACTTCTCATGATTTATACAAGTAAAATGGCGCAAAACTGAAAACCAAAAAAAGTATCCAATGGTGAACAAACAAAAAAGTACTGAATGAGCATACAATTATATGCACAAAGAGGCAACAAGTCCACTCTTTGTGAAGAAGTCACAGATTGATGCATATTGGCAGTGCAGATGCAGTATGCTGGATTATAATATAAATGGGAGATGGTGTGGGAGGGATGAAGAACTTCTCATGATGGGTACAGCGGGTGTACAGACCCCGGGAACTCAGCATAGGGCTGGTGGGAACCCCTCATAATGGGCACAGCAGGTATACAGACCCCGGAACTCAGCACAGGGATGGTGGGACCCCTCATAATGGGCACAGCGGGTATACAGACCCCGGAATTCAGCACAGGGATGGTGGGAATCCCTCATAATGGGCACAGTGAGTGTACAGACCTCTGAACAGGAGGGGGCAGCATTTACTAGAACTGATTGGCTGTATTTTCTTCCTGCAGCTGCTGTCTGCTGGTGGAAGGGAGAGGAGAAAAAGAAAATTTTCAGATGCTGCAAGTGGAGGAAAATACAGCCCAGTTCTAGTAAATGCTGCACCCCCAGGCTGCACTAGTATCAGCAGTAACCAGGGCAGCAGCCTGATCTGTAGGCAATGTTTTCCATGGGTGGTCACCAGCAGAAGAAAGAAACATAAAGAGAGCCAACACTGACCGCCCTGCACAGCACTGATATCAGTAATAGCATTGTGTAACTGGACACTGATCACTCACCCACATCCTCTGCTTCCAACCTGCCATGCTGTGACCTGTGCAATGTGACTGGGGGAGGGGGGACATTCCAGGGAGCTCTGGGTTATCAGGAAGAGCTGAACTGAACGCTGGTATCATATCATCCTGACCTGAAAGTTGCAGATTCAGAAAGCCGAAGGAACAGTTTACTGTGCCATGTAATGGGCGATCTGAGTGTGTAAAGTGCACAGTGTGCAGAGCAGTCAGTGGGGTGGATGTTCTGCAATGTAAAGGCTGTGTAATAGGGCGGCATTTACAAGCACTAGTCTCTGTATTTTCATCCCTCCACTGGTGTGTGTCTCCCTATACACAGATTCTGCGGCTCCCCCCAGCTAGAACTTTATGAGAGTGTCAGTGCCCAGGATGAGTGTCGGGAGCTGGGAGGAAGACACTTCCAGGCTGCTCTTTGTATTGTTCCTAGGAGAGGAGCGCAGGTCGCTCCCATACACATGTACTGCAGAACGGCTCCACCAAAAATCTGCTTTCTCCAGTGACTGAGCCGTGCCGTCTCCGCATACTCCTTCCCTCCTCCTCGCGCTTGTCTGTCCTGTTATACTGACACTTGGCTCTACACACACAAGCCTGTGTCATATCCACACCAGAGAGCTGTGTATACACAGCAGCTAAAGTTGCGCCCTAGGTGGCAGTGCGCCCTAGGCGGCTGCCTAATCCGCCTAGTGGTAGCACTGGCCCTGCATCTGAGCATTTAGTACATGAGCTTCTTTTTGGGAAGATTACAGGCGTTTTTCTGCTTTTTACATTGGTGACCTTTTGACCTGTGCAAAATACGCAGTAAAATCGTGCAAATTTCTGCCTGAAAAGGAAACGCTCAGGCGTGAATGCAGCATAGGTGATTTTTGCCTAGCGGTATTATTGATATGGTTATTACATACACATGTGTAGCGGGGTCTCCTTTAAGACTCTCAGGACTACCTTACCCAGAACCCCATTCGGCACCCAGGATGCAATGTTTCCACCCCAGAGACTCATGGGTGGGGTTATATAAGGAGGAGGCGAGGCTGGGCTCGGCCTCTTTGGGACACAAGACTTCAGTGGAGAGATCTTTCTGTGCGGATCTGCTGTGGTGCAAGGCCTGAAGCCTGGGGCCTTGCGCTGTTACCCAAAAGAGCCTTCCACCCCATCGCGAGCCTGGGTGGCATCTGACTAGGTTTCCTCAACCACTGCTGAGCCGGAGACCAGACCGCTGCAGACGCTGTGTGTGGAGACAGCAGGTGGGAGTTCCCGGACTGGGATCGCGTCCGGAGGGGTGAGCGAGCACCTGCTCAATCCATATACTGTATCATATTGTTAGGCCTACAGACTGCCGTGGCCCACCAGTTCATATTTAAGTCCCCACTGGAGATCCATAGCAGAACTGAGTCAAACGGATCTCTAGTGGAGTGTTCTGTGTTGGCACTTTTCACCCTTTGGATTACAAATGTGTTCCTGAAATGTGCACCACCGTTTAAAGACTTGCATGCGAAGAATTCATCCCCTAGAGACTGAGTTATATGGTCAGGCCTGGCCATCTAGATAGTTTATTTAGTTGCTCCGCCATAGGGCGCATAGTGAAGTACTGTTACACGTGGCGCGTGTGCGCCATATCTTACTAGTTGTAGTGTGTCTATTGCTGCAGGGCTCTGCAGATATATTCCTGTGATTTGTTATAACTGTTGATTTTATTGCCAGTAGAAGTAAACTCGTTATTCTTCTATCATTGCATTGGTGTCTGAATTTAACCATAGAGCATAAGATATACAGTATATATATTACCCTAGACTAACTGTGCCAGAAGGGGGTCGAGTAAATTGCCGGGGGTTGGCGGAGCTGTCTTCAGGGCCCAAACTAAATCTGCGGCCCTCTTAGCTGAAGGTATCGCTACACGTGGGGGTTCTCGTCCGGGATCCTGATACAGCAGGTGAACGCCAGAAGTGCCCGCATGGACCCCATGGACCCACAAGCAGTAGAAACGTGGTGAAAAGCCTCTAGGGCAGACCCAAACCGCTCAATAGTCATCAGCCTCCCTGGGGAGGAATGGTCGACTGAAACGGTAGAGAAGTGAATGAAGTCAGTGTCCCCAGATCACACACCGTGGGTGACGGAGATAAAGTCAGACCCAGACATCTCATATCAGTATGCACTAGTAGAGTACTGGGATGGGATGCCGGAGGCTTGCAAGCGCAAGTGTGTGCGGACGCCAGACAACAGAACCTATAGGTTGGCACACGCAGTAACTGTAAAGAAGGAGCCATCACCAACGGGATCACCGCAGGCTGCGGCCCGTACCTCACCAGAAAGAGGAGACGGGGCGACGCCTCCAGTGGCACCTGCACCTGCCACTGCTATATCACCAGAATTGATAAAGGCAATAGGGGATCTGCTAACCAAATGTCAGAAGACAAGCACGGTGCATGTAGAGACTAGCTACCGGAGACTAAAGACATTCTCAGGGAAGCTCCCTGTCCCTGCAGGGGAGGAAGACTTCGATACTTGGGTGGAACAGGCATTACAAGCAGTGGAGGCATGGGAGGTGCCTGAAGCGCAGAAGAGCCAACGAGTGATAGAAAGCCTTAAAGGCGCAGCAGCAGAAGCGGTGAAAAGTTTCCGGTTTGGAAATATAGACTGCACGGCTCAAGACTGTCTAGCCATGCTACAGGAAGAGTTTGGTCAGTTAGAAAAGGTGACAGAGATGGTCTACCAATTTGAACATACTTTCCAACAGCCGAATGAGAAGCTGTCAGAGTATGTCAGAAGACTGAACAAGTTGCTGTGTAAGATTGTCTTGAAGAAGGGAATGATGCCCCAAGATACAGATGCGGCAAGAATGAAGCAAGTCTTAAAGGGAGCGTTGCGCTCGGATCCAGTCTGGTTGCACTTGAAAACCTCAGGAGGAGGAACGTCACTGACTTACTCTGATTTGATAAAAATCATCAGAGATGAGGAGGCACTGCAGAAGGATCAGGCAATGATAAAGACAAGTCATGCTCCTACACCAGTGATAGTCAACTCGCTCATGACTCCAGAAAGGGACTCATAAGTGGACACTTTGAAATCACAAATGTCTCAGGTGTTAGAGATGCTAACCTCTCTGATGGCAAAAGACACTCAGGGTCCAGAGAAAGAGGTAGCGTGAAAGGAACTGTTCCCAGCTGTTTTGGCACCCGCATCTCTGCAAGACTGCGGGGACATAATCTGTTTTAACTGTGGGGGAGTTGGTCACATTGCAGCTACATGTTCCAGTCCCAAGAAGAAGAAAACAGATAACCGCAAGACGGCGGGAAACTCCAGAGGGCCCTGGTGAAGGAGTCAACCGGGTGCCCATCATCTTCAGTGAGCTCCAAGCTGAATGCGAAGCAGAAGAAAAGAGGAGACAAAACCCCTCAGAGGAAACACAACATTCCTCAACAGAGATACACCCCAGAGAAAGGGGGCAAGATCCCTCAGAAGAGGCACAGCACTCCCCAGAGGGGATGCACACCTAAGAAAAACAATAATATCCCTCAGCGGGTCTGTACACCCATTGAAAGGAGGGAAATCAATGCATACCAGGCTCAAGAAAGACTAAAGTCCAAATGGAGTTGGACGAGAGAGAGTCCGAAGGGAAAGGACCAGAAGAAGGCGACCCCTGCCAGGCCATATCCAGAGAAGCTGGTAGGCCCATCTCCTATAGTGCCCATTCAAGTGGAGGGAGTCTACACCAGAGCCATCTTGGATACTGGAGCACAAGTGACCCTATTATACCGGGATTTCTATGATAAGCACTTGAGTCTTCTGCCCATCCAGAAGATAGAGGAACTGGAAATATGGGGGATTGGAACCCAGAGCTTCCCCTACGATGGCTATCTGCCCATCAAGATGACCTTTGACCCATCTGTGGCTGGGAAGGCCGAAGTGTTTGACACACTGGCAGTTGTGTGCCCTCGGCCGCCAGGAGCCAACAAGAGTTCCCTTATAGTAGGGACAAACACGGACCTGGTCCGAAGACTCCTGGCCCCTCTAGTGAAAGAGAAGGGGCAAACGGCCACCAAGATCCACCCCATGCTGAAGACGGCCTACCAACGGCTGGTCCTAGAGCAGAAGACCCCTGGAGAGGGGATAGGGAAGGTGTGGAGACTTGGAAAAGTAGGGGTAGTGTTTCAGCCCGGCGAAGTAACCTGTCTCAGCGCCACTGTGAAGCTTACTTGGGAGCAGCCTGGACCCTTTGTCGTGCTGGAGTCCGACCCAAGGGGAGAGTTCTCAGGTCTGGAAGTGATACCCGAAGTGATTCCGCTGAAGGCCCTGAAGAAGGCTCATTGTAGAGTTCCGGTGAGTGTTAGGAACACTACAGATGACCCCATGGAGATCCCAGCCAGAATGCTGCTGGGCCAGGTGAGTCCTGCTGCCCCGGTTACCCTGTCAGAAGTCAAGGGGACGGGTGAAGGAGGAGATGTTTGGGAGAAGCTGTCCATGGAAAACCCGAATCTGCCCAGGGCTTGAAAAGAGAGGGCCAAGGCCCAGTTGACCAGAAGGGAAAAGATCTTCTCCAAAGATGAGTTCGATGTGGGGTGTGCAAGGAGTGCCACCCATCGAATCCGCCTCCAAGAAGACAAGCCCTTCAGGCAGAGGGTCAGGCGGGTCCCACTAGCAGATCTGGAGGATCTAAGGGAACAACTCGCAGAACTCAAGAGGACTGGTGTGATCCGGGAGTCTAGAAGCCCCTATGCCTCCCCGATAGTGGTGGTCAGGAAGAAGAATGGGTCGTTGAGGCTATGTATAGACTACAGGACTCTCAACAGGAGAACCATCCCCGACCAGTACACCACTCCGAGGATAGAGGACGCTTTACAGAGTCTGTCTGGAGCCAAGTGGTTCAGCGTTATGGATCTCAAGAGTGGATACTACCAGATCCCTATGCACCCAGAAGACAAGGAGAAGACAGCCTTCATAACCCCGGTGGGGTTCTTCGAGTTTGATCGAATGCCTCAGGGACTGTCTGGAGCTCCTGCTACCTTCCAACGTCTCATGGAGAAGACTGTAGGAGACATAAATCTTATTGAAGACCTTGTATACCTGGACGATGTCATTGTCTTTGGGAGAACCCTGGAAGAACACGAAGAGAGGCTGGAAAAAGTGTTGAGAAGACTCAGTGAGGAGGGACTCAAGCTTTCGCCTGAGAAGTGTCGGTTCTACCAGTCTTCTGTGAACTATCTGGGGCACATAGTGTCTGAAGAAGGAGTGGCCACAGACCCTGAGAAATTGGAGGCAGTTACCTCCTGGCCATGACCCACCACAATAACAGAACTCAGATACTTCTTGGGGTTCTGCTCCTATTACAGGAGGTTTGTGGAAGGATTCGCCCGAATTGCCAGACCATTGAATGAACTACTCAAGACCGAGGGGGAAGAGGACGACTCAGGGCCCAGGAAGCCGGGAGAGTCGGTCAGAGATCAGTGGAGTCAGAAGTGTGAAGAGGCCTTCCAGGCGTTGAAGAAGAGCCTAACCACTGCCCCAGTCTTGGCCTACGCAGACCCAACCAAACCCTATGAACTACATGTAGATGCTTGTCATGACGGTCTGGGAGGAGTTCTTTACCAAGAACATGAAGGACAACTGTGGCCTGTTGCCTACGTGAGCAGGAGCCTGACACCCTCTGAGAAGAACTACCCCACTCACAAGCTGGAGTTCCTGGCCCTTAAGTGGGCGGTAGTAGACAAGCTCAAAGACTACCTGTATGGGGCGGAGTTCACTGTGAAGACCGACAACAACCCCCTTACCTACCTTTTCACCACAGCAAAGCTGGACGCCACTGGACACAGGTGGCTGGCTGCACTGTCTGGATTCAATTTCAGCCTAAAGTACAGGCCAGGGGCTGGAAATCGAGATGCAGACGCTCTGTCCAGGAGATCTCATGCCCCCACCAGTGACACAGAGGACTGGACTCAAGTGGCACCCGACGGGGTGCGGGCCCTTTGTCAAGCGGCTGAATTACAAGCCAGAGGAGGCTCGAGGGCAGAAGAGATAGGAGTTACCATGGTAGGAGTCCCCAAACAATACTGTGGAGTAACCCAACTGGAGGAAGACAATCTGCCGAAACTGTCCAAGAAGGAGCTGAGATGCGACCAATTAGAAGACCCCATGGGGAAATTGGTTCTGGAAGCCCTGGAGAATCAGGATCCAAATAGACTCCTGCGCCACTCCTCAAAGGAAGCTCGCCTGTTGAGGAAAGAGTGGGACAGGTTGCAGGTGCATCAGGGAGTGGTCTACCGAAGGGGCCCCTCTGATGACCTGGAAGATAAATGCCAATTGTTCCTTCCGGAAAAACATCGAGAGACTGTTCTGATTGCCCTACATGACAATCACGGCCACCTAGGGGCGGAAAGGACCTTTCAACTCGTTAGAAGTCGGTTCTATTGGCCCTGCATGAGGGCAGAAGTAGAAGAGTACTGCCATTCATGTGCACGCTGCATCCAGAGGAAGACTTTACCCCATCAAGCTGCCCCAATGGGCCATCTACAAAGTCAAGGCCCAATGGATCTGGTATGCATTGATTTTCTCTGCCTCGAACCCGACCTGAGTGGACTAGGAAATGTTCTGGTGATAACCGATCATTTCACCCGGTATGCCCAAGCTTTCCCAAGCAAAGACCAGAAGGCTTCCACAGTAGCCAAGGTACTTATGGAGAAGTATTTTGTCCATTATGGGCTGCCACAGCGACTCCATTCAGATCAAGGAAGGGACTTTGAGAGTCGGCTGATCCGGAAACTCCTGGATTCGTTAGGAATCAAGAAAACCCGAACCACACCTTACCACCCACAGGGAGATGCTCAGCCGGAGAGGTTCAACCGAACCCTGCTCAACATGTTGGGAACTCTGGATAGTGAGAAGAAACAACATTGGAGCAAACACATAGCAGCTATAGTACACGCTTACAACTGCACCACAAGTGATGCTACAGGCTACTCCCCCTATCGACTCATGTTTGGGAGAGAAGCAAGGTTACCTGTGAACCTGGCCTTTGGCACCTCCGTAGACCATTCCTCAGCCACCTCCCACAAAGGATATGTGGACAGGCTCAGACACAGCCTGAAAGTAGCCTATGAACAAGCTCAAGCGGCCTCAAATCAAAGGGGAGCTCGAAACAAAAGAAGCTTCGACCTGAAGGTCCGGGTGCAAGACCTTCAGCCCGGGGACCGAGTACTGTTACGCAATCTGGGGGTTCCTGGAAAACACAAACTTGCTGACAGATGGAGACCTGAACCCTATGTAATTTGTAAGAAGTTGCCAGGCCTACCTGTCTACAAGTTGAAGCCAGAAGGGAAGGTAGGACCACTAAAGACGTGGCATCGAAACCACCTGCTCCCACTCGCTGAAGCAGTCAGGATACCTCCAGTGAGGGACTCCCCTGAACCAGTCTCTATTCTGGATACTCCCAGGCCAAACACTTTCGGTCCCAGACCTCTCAGGCTGAAGATGGAGAGGCCTCTGAACTTAGTGGAGATGAAGGAAGAGAACTTGACTGGCTGTGGCCTTCCCCAACTCCAGGAACTTCTGCTATAGATCTTCCAACCACTGAAGACACTATAGATGGACAACTGAATGCAGAAGCCACTGAGTTCATCCCATCTAGTCCTTCATCAGATTGTAGGGAAGATGCCTGTGACACTTACTCAGAAGAGGACCCTAGAGACTCTATGTATCCTTCGGCCCCTGAAGCAGATGTTCCAGAGCCCGCCGTGTTGCCCGAACCTGCTACGGAAGTAGAGCCTGTGGCGCCAGAGCCAGAAACCCCAAAAGAGCAAAGGGCTCGAAGAGTCATAAGGCCTCCCAAAAAGTTGACCTACCCACAAATGGGGAAGAGCTCAGAAGATTCTGTGGTCACTGCCAGGAGGAGTGCAGAGAATCCGGATCCCTCCACTGTTCATTTGGTGGAGGGCAACCCCCACTCACTCTCTGGCACAGTTAGGCAGGCCACTCATGATAGTGTGACCTGTGGGCAAGGGAATTCAACCCCTCGGTTTTGATGGGAATTCCCAATGCCAACATCATACGCAACGTTGTCTAGGGTTGTACGCAGTGTATGTTAGGATTATCTTTGGGGACCACAGAGTTTAAGTGGGGGGAGTGTGTAGCGGGGTCTCCTTTAAGACTCTCAGGACTACCTTACCCAGAACCCCATTCAGCACCCAGGATGCAATGTTTCCACCCCAGAGACTCATGGGTGGGGTTATATAAGGAGGAGGCGAGGCTGGGCTCGGCCTCTTTGGGACACGAGACTTCAGTGGAGAGATCTTCCTTTGCGGATCCGCTGTGGTGCAAGGCCTGAAGCCTGGGGCCTTGCGCTGTTACCCAAAAGAGCCTTCCACCCCATCGCGAGCCTGGGTGGCATCTGACTCGGTTTCCTCAACCGCTGCTGAGCCGGAGACCAGACCGCTGCAGACGCTGTGTGTGGAGACACAGCAGGTGGGAGTTCCCGGACTGGGATCGCGTCCGGAGGGGTGAGCGAGCACCTGCTCAATCCATATACTGTATCATATTGTTAGGCCTACAGACTGCCGTGGCCCACCAGTTCATATTTAAGTCCCCACTGGAGATCCATAGCAGAACTGAGTCAAACGGATCTCTAGTGAAGTGTTCTGTGTTGGCACTTTTTACCCTTTGGATTACAAATGTGTTCCTGAAATGTGCACCACCGTTTAAAGACTTGCATGCGAAGAATTTATCCCCTAGAGACTGAGTTATATGGTCAGGCCTGGCCATCTAGATAGTTTATTTAGTTGCTGCGCCATAGGGCGCATAGTGAAGTACTGTTACACGTGGCGCGTGTGCGCCATATCTTACGAGTTGTAGTATGTCTATTGCTGCAGGGCTCTGCAGATATATTCCTGTGATTTGTTATAACTGTTGATTTTATTGCCAGTAGAAGTAAACTCGTTATTCTTCTATCATTGCATTGGTGTCTGAATTTAACCATAGAGCATAAGATATATATATATTACCCTAGACTAACTGTGCCAGAAGGGGATCGAGTAAATTGCCGGGGGTTGGCGGAGCTGTCTTCAGGGCCCAAACTAAATCTGCGGCCCTCTTAGCTGAAGGTATCGCTACACATGTAATTGTTTTCAAATTATTTCCCCTATTATAAATGTAGCGGCCATGGGCGTCCGCTCCATAGGGCAAGGGGGTCAATTGCCCCCCCCCCTGGAGACACACTATACTTATATGGACATGGAGTGAAGCGGAATTATCCTCAAGAGCTATTTCACACTGTCAGCTGGCCACATAATCGGTAAAAACATTAGCAGCGCTTTACCATCGTTTTAGTGGCGCTTTTCGGCCGCTAGAGGGGGGGTTTAAAAAAAATAGAAATTGCTAATCAGACAATGGCAGCTTGATCCTTGTATTAAGCTTTTGCATCAGGTTTCTCAAACCTTTGCATGCCTGCGCTTTATGTCATAATGACTAAGCCCCTCCCCTTCATGACATTGTCAAAAAGGGACCGAGCATGGATGACCTTAAAATGATGCCCCCCCCCTGAAAAAAGTTCATGGTAGCGGCCTCACCCTCACCCCCTTCTTTATCGGTTATTCTGGCTCTGGTCTAGGGGTATCTTGGAGGGGAGAGCGAGGTGCGCCACGGCCCATGTCCTCTCGATTACAGCGTGTAGAGGTGAAGGCCAGTATCTAGTTATATTCAGGCCTGTGTATACGCTTAGAGCCAAGTCTGTTCTGCTGATAACCCCATTTGCTCCCAGTAATTGGAGTACCACACACTGAAAAGGTCCAACACATATTTATTCCATAACGGCAAACAAATAGTCCTTTGTGAGCAGACAGTTTGAGACCCCTAGAACAGTTCAGTATTGGTGGAGAGTAGGTCAAGGCACAATCCTCAAAGAAAACTAAACTGTTGAGGTTTCACCAACGGTTGCTAAGCACAGTGGCTGTTAAATGGAATTTTTGGCTTCAGAGTCTCTTCCAGCGACTCTAGTGAACAGGAACTGGAGTTTCCTTTGCTACGTTGCAGCCCCTGTCAGGGGGAAGACATCCCTCCAAGGGAGTTACCAGAGGCCCCGCCGTCACCGGGTTAATGCTGTACCGGACTATCCGGAAGGGTTACACTCCCCGGCCTCCTCGCCTCAGATACGGGTCACAACATCTTAGGGCCCCTCGGACTCCTCCACCCTTGCGGAACCCAGTCAAAGTTACTGGGCCCCAGGCTCCGGCAGTAGTACCTCACCCCAGGCTTAAGGTGCCTGGGATGGACTCCATCTCTCGCTCCGGCCAGGTCAAGGGCACCTGGGCCCAGAACTCCGGAACGCCAGCACCCAGGCTGAAGGTGCCTGGGTGCGGCCGCGTCCTCCAACTCTGAACCCCAAGGTCAGGGCGTCCGCCCCTTTTATCTCCTCTCCCCCTGCGTCACAGCGGGTTCCCCGCCCCGCTGTACCAGCGCCAGGAAAGGACAAAAGGGGAGCAGTCTTGCAGTGCGGGTTCAACTCCAAGCCCAGGGCGACAATGCCACCAGCAGGCCACAGGGAACCCTGCACCACCAGAGTCCTCCAAGAACCACAAAAAGGGATTCTCATATTCCTTAACAATTAGTACATCTGGGTTAAATAACCCAGATGCCCCCCCCCCAATTTAAATACCCGCTACACTCTCCCCCTGTAATTTGACACTGGTCCCCAGTGTCTGGTGCAAACCCACGTCTCCCAAGAAATGACAGCATAAGTCTGACCCAGAGACCAACTACACAATTTGACCCTGAATTGTGCCAAGACCTAGAATGGAAAAAGGGAAAATATAAAACAGTAAAACTTTCAGTAATACACTTCTGACGCTTACAAATGCATCATCCTCCCCCTGACTATCTAAGGACCACCCATACTCAGTAGCCTTGACAGACGAATCTCCTGCAGAGGGGAAAAAACAAACAAACATCCTAACACAATGTGTGTCTTTCTTGGAATGAACGGGCCTCTTCTTGAAAAGACCCATTCGCTCCAATGAGCATGGTGATGCAAGTGTAAAAAAAAAAAACAGTCGTTGCGCAGCACCGCCACTTGGTGACAGTGCCACGGTAACAACACTTGGTCGAATCTTCCAGACAACTTTCTTCTTTTCTTTTTTTCTACACTGACTAAAACCCCAAAGTCAATGATTTCTCTGAAGTGCAAGGAGAAGGAGGGAGAACAACAGTAACAGCTCCCATTTCTCCAAAAGAGTGAAACGCCCAAATAAAAAAAAAACTAGGGCAAAGTCATTGCGTTCCGGCAAAGGCTCTCCGGAAAGTCCAGCAATGAGTAACAGAAAACACACAGGAGTCTTTTTCTCCTAAAGGTAGAACTTTGGGTGCGGCAGGAACAAGGGCTTCAGGTGCCTATCAAGAGTCTCCACATTATACTCAATGTTCTCTCCGTCCTTGCGACAAATAAGCACCTTGTCCGCATGGATATGCCGACCCAACATCCATTCCGCTTTACAGTCCTTGAACTTCTTGGACACGGGGGATGAGCATGAAAGATATCGGCGAGCATGGGGCACTTTGAGCTTTTAGTAGCATACAAAATAATTCCGCGCTGCCCTCTGAATAAGCTGCTAACACAACAAGTAGACAAATAGTAAAAAGCGTGGAAACAAAAAGTGTAGCGCTAATCAAAAAAATGAACAAGAATGCATGACGCACTCAAATGAGTATATAAAAACGGTGCAATATAAAAAAAGACACTCAAATATTAAGTAAAAACAGTAAGAAGTCCTCATATATACAAAATGTCTATATGCGAAATACAAGTGAAAACTTGTGCAACTGAGTGTCCTAAAGTAATTTAAAAATGAAGGCAATGGTGAAATTCAAAAGTGGGTGAAGACTAGGGATGAGCTCAGTGTTCGAGTCGAACATACGTTCGACTCGAACATCGGCTGTTCGATCGTTCGGCAAACATCGAACGATTTGGGCTGTTCACGCCAAATTCGAGTGACGCGAACGGCCCACAATACACTGCGCCATCGCAGTGCAATCCCGGCGCTGTGATTGGCCAAGCATGCACTGTGACCCCCCATGCTTGGCCAATCACAGCGCCGGCAGCTAGGAGAGCCATAATTAGGGATAGACGAACATCTCCCGGGACGGTTCGCGAACGCGAACGCGGGTAAATGTTCGTGAACCGCGGGTTCGCGGCGGGCCCCATTCATTTCAATGGGAGGCGAACATTAAAAACCTCCAGGTCATATTTGCAGCCACAAAATAATTACTAGCTGTGCACACATAGTCCCACAACATGGACAATGACATAACAGAAGTATTAAGCAAATTTGAGATCGACAACGACAAGCATTCTTTTTTTATCTGAAATTTTTTGTCAATTCAGGAGCGCATGAAGGCCATGGAAGAGACGCAAGGCCAGGCTATGAAGGGGGTGCAGGAGATGATCCTGCTATTGGAAAAGTTGCCATAAATGTTTTTTTTTTTTTATAAGTTATATAAATAGTTTATACAGTTATAACGTTTATTTCGTTTTTTTGTAATATTGCTCGGTTTTATTAGGAATAGCTCGGCCTAAATCAGCCAGAACTGACAGCAGCCGGTAAATACATGTCAAATACATATAGGGTCCATTCACACGTCTGTAAAATGGGTCCGCATCCGTTCCACAATTTAGCGGAATTGATTTTCAATTCCAGTCTGAAAAAATTAGGCATTCACAGCCTGGATAAAGAAGTAAGTGTCGGCCAGTACAGGCCCCAAAAATTAGCCAACAGGCATTCATCTGACAGCAAAGAACTTTGTATTCTGTGGCTGGAGGTACATTAGGCATTCACAGGATAAATACGTTTCGAGCACTACAGGCCCCAAAAATTAGGCATTCAACGGACATAAAAGGCCTTTTATGCCGCTGTATTTACCCAAGAAGACAGGGACCATGAATAATTGTTATAGGTGGTGGTGGATATTTGTGGCCTGTCATGAGGAATTTGAATGAAACATGGTCTACTGGTCACATGTGTTGAATTCCTCAGAGATCCATGCCTCATTCATTTTTATAAATGTGAGGTAGTCAACACTGTCGTGAGCTAGGCGAGTGCGCTTATCGGTCACGATCCCCCCTGCTGCGCTGAACGTCCTTTCGGACAGGACATTGGACGAAGGGCAAGCCAACAGTTCCATTGCAAATTGTGCAAGCTCTGGCCAGAGGTCAAGCCTGCCCACCCAGTAGTCCAGGGGTTCATCACTTCTCAGAGCGTCCACATCGGCCGTTAATCTGATGTAGTCGGACACCTGTCGGTCTAGGCGTTCCCTGATGCTGGATCCGGATGAGACCTGTCGATGGGTCGGCTGAAAGAATGATCTCATATCAGAAGTGACCAAGACATCTTCAAACCGCCCTCTTCTTGCAGGCGCTGTTGGATTGGTATCCACAACTGTTCCTCTGGGGGTGGAAATACCTCTGCCAGCGCACGCAAAAGCAGAATGCAGCATTTCTCGAAGCAAGGCCTGGAAGTGCTCCATTCTGACAGCCCTCTGTGATGGTGGTAACATTTCTGCCATTTTTTGTTTGTACCGGGGGTCCAAGTACTTTGCCACCCAGTAATGGTCCTTGCCCTTTATGCTTTTTATACGGGGGTCCCTCTTAAAACACTGGAGCATGAAGGCCCCCATTTGCACTAAACTGGAAGCAGTGTGGTGGCCTGGCTCCTGCTCGTCATCATCCAGGATAATGTCGTCCTCGATCTCCTCCCCCTATCCACGAACAACAACAGCAGGGATCCCAGAAAGGTTTAAAGCATGCTCTTCTTGCTCCTCCTCATCCGTCCCGGCACCATCCTCCTCTGACTCCTCTGACTCCTCTTCAGACTCCTGTTGTTGACTTGTCTCAGATAGAGTAGCCCCCCCTGGGAATTCATCCAGCATTGCGACTTCCTCATCTTCCTGCTCCTGCTCCTCGACGGCTTGATCAATGACACGACGCAATGCACGCTCCATAAAGAAGGCATAAGGTACGATGTCACTGATGGCACCATGGCTGCGACTGACCAGTTTGGTGATCTCATCAAATGGCCGCAAAAGTCTGCATGCGTCGCGCATGAGCAGCCACTGACGCGGTGAAAAAAAACCAAGATCCCCAGAACCTGTTCTGGCGCAGAGTTCGTACAGGTAGTCGTTAACTGCACGTTTCTGCTGGAGCAGCCTATCAAGCATATACAAGGTTGAGTTCCATCGCGTCGGGCAGTCACAAATAAGACGTCTGACCGGCAGATTGTGTCGCCGCTGCACAGTAGAAATGCTGCACAGTTGAAATGCACTATATATTATATAGTATAGTATATAGTATATATTATATAGTATGTTTGAAAGTTTTTTATGCGTGTATTAGACCCCTATATACTGCACACCAAATAGTACACCTATACCAGTCCTTAAAATGAACTTTTGTGGAGCTTTATTGGTTAGCGATTTTAGTCGCTAGTCTGTGCCTGCGACACACAGCGGCAACTTCTACCTAAACCGAGAAAAGAGCTGCAGCAGAACCGCTCAGAAGCTGCACAGTAGAACCGCACTATACTATTCTTCCTAGAGTATTTTATGCGTGTAGTACACCCCTATTTACTGCACACAAAATAGTACACCTATACCAGTCCGTAAAAGGACTTTTGTAGACTGTACACCTATACCAGTCCTTAGAAGGACTTTTGTTTTAGTAGAGTCTGTCCCTGCTAGTACACACACAGCAACCTTCCTACACTGACTAAAGACAGCTGCAGAACCGCACTATACTATTCTTCCTACAGTATTTTATGCGTGTAGTACACCCCTATTTACTGCACACAAAATAGTACACCTATACCAGTCTGTAAAAGGACTTTTGTGGACTGTACACCTATACCAGTCCTTAGAAGGACTTTTGTTTTAGTAGAGTCTGTCCCTGCTAGTACACACACAGCAACCTTCCTACACTGACTAAAGACAGCTGCAGAACCGCACTATACTATTCTTCCTAGAGTATTTTATGCGTGTAGTACACCCCTATTTACTGAACACAAAATAGTACACCTATACCAGTCCGTAAAAGGACTTTTGTGGACTGTACACCTATACCAGTCCTTAGGAGGACTTTTGTTTTAGTAGAGTCTGTCCCTGCTAGTACACACACACAGCAACCTTCCTACACTGACTAAAGACAGCTGCAGAACCGCTCAGCACTGCAGTCCCAATGCTGCACAATTGAAATGAACTAAAAGTGTATTACACCCCTATATACTGCACACAAAACAATTGTACACCTATACCAGTCCTTAAAAGGACTTTTGTGGACCTAATAGCTAGGATTACAGTCTGTCCCTGCTCCACACAGCAACCTGTCCCTACGCTGACAAATAACAGAATGTAAAATGGCAGCCAGATCAGGTCTATTTATAAGGTAGGGGGTATGTCCATCTGCTGAAATGTCTCATTGGCTGTCCTGTACCACATGATGGATGTGTCATAGGTCAAAGTTCCACAATGTAAAAGAATATGGTGGCCGCGAACCGGCCGCGAATAGCGCCATATGTCCACCGGTTTCGCAAACCGCGAATGCGCAAAATTTGCCGCGAACCGACCGCGGGGCGAACCGCAAGGCCATCTCTAGCCATAATTGGCCAAAGGCAGGTTGCCTGTGGCCAATTATAGCTCAGGGGGTTTAGCACACGCCCCACACTATAAAAGGCTGCTAGCGTGGCGGCCTTGTGTAGTGTGTTCCGGCACAGGGAAAGAGAAGGATAGGCAGGGACAGTGTGATATTCTTTGTGCTATTCTTGTGTGCAGGGAGAGAGAAGGATAGGCAGGGAGAGTGTCAGTGTCATATTCTTTGCTAAACCTTGTGTGCAGGGAGAGAGAAGGATAGGCAGGGGACAGTGTCAGTGTCATATTCTTTGCTAAACCTTGTGTGCAGGGAGAGAGAAGGATAGGCAGGGAGAGTGTCAGTGTCATATTCTTTGATAAACCTTGTGTGCAGGGAGAGAGAAGGATAGGCAGGGGACAGTGTCAGTGTCATATTCTTTGCTAAACCTTGTGTGCAGGGAGATAGAAGGATAGGCAGGGAGAGTGTCAGTGTCATATTCTTTGATAAACCTTGTGTGCAGGGAGAGAGAAGGATAGGCAGGGGACAGTGTCAGTGTCATTGTTGCTAAGCCTCCTGCACATTATACACCTGAAGCTAGCCCGTATTGCTGTGTTTTTCCTGGTGTGTTACACCAACAGGCATTTGCAGCACTTACAGCAGGCGTAGTGTGATTACTGCAAAATATACTCCTGAAGCTACGCCTTATTGCTGTGTTTTCCTAGTGTGTTACAACAACAGGCATTTGCAGCACTTACAGCAGGCGTAGTGTGATTACTGCAAAATATACACCTGAAGCTAGCCCGTATTACTGTGTTTTCCTGGTGTGTTACACCAACAGGCATTTGCAGCACTTACAGCAGGCGTAGTGTGATTCCTGAAAAATATACTCCTGAAGCTAGCCTGTATTGCTGTGTTTTCCTGGTGTGTTACACCAACAGGCATTTGCAGCATTTCCAGCAGGCATAGTGTGATTCCTGCAAAATATACTCCTGAAGCTAGCCCGTATTGCTGTGTTTTCCTAGTGTGTTACACCAACAGGCATTTGCAGCACTTACAGCAGGCGTAGTGTGATTCCTGCAAAATATACTCCTGAAGCTACGCCTTATTGCTCTGTTTTCCTAGTGTGTTACACCAACAGGCATTTGCAGCACTTACAGCAGGCGTAGTGTGATTCCTGCAAAATATACTCCTGAAGCTACGCCTTATTGCTCTGTTTTCCTAGTGTGTTACACCAACAGGCACTTGCAGCACTTACAGCAGGCGTAGTGTGATTCCTGCAAAATATACTCCTGAAGCTAGCCCGTATTGCTGTGTTTTCCTGGTGTGTTACACCAACAGGCATTTGCAGCACTTACAGCAGGCATAGTCTGATTCCTGCAAAATATACTCCTGAAGCTAGCCCGTATTGCTGTGTTTTCCTAGTGTGTTACACCAACAGGCATTTGCAGCACTTACAGCAGGCGTAGTGTGATTCCTGCAAAATATACTCCTGAAGCTAGCCCGTATTGCTGTGTTTTCCTGGTGTGTTACACCAACAGGCATTTGCAGCACTTACAGCAGGCATAGTGTGATTCCTGCAAAATATACACCTGAAGCTAGCCCGTATTGCTGTGTTTTCCTGGTGTGTTACACCAACAGGCATTTGCAGCACTTACAGCGGGCGTAGTGTGCTTCCTGCAAAATATACTCCTGAAGCTAGGCCTTATTGCTGGTTTTCCCATCTCCCAGCAGGCCATTAGAATGTCTGGAAGGCAAACAAGGAGAGGCAGACAGTCAGGAGGCAATAAAAGAGGGCAAGCAGGCTCTGTGTCTAGAGACAACAGTGCTGGTTGTGTGCAGGGAGAGAGAAGGATAGGCAGGGAGAGTGTCAGTGTCATATTCTTTGCTAAACCTTGTGTGCAGGGAGAGAGAAGGATAGGCAGGGGACAGTGTCAGTGTCATATTCTTTGCTAAACCTTGTGTGCAGGGAGAGAGAAGGATAGGCAGGGAGAGTGTCAGTGTCATATTCTTTGATAAACCTTGTGTGCAGGGAGAGAGAAGGATAGGCAGGGAGAGTGTCAGTGTCATATTCTTTGATAAACCTTGTGTGCAGGGAGAGAGAAGGATAGGCAGGGGACAGTGTCAGTGTCATTGTTGCTAAGCCTCCTGCACATTATACACCTGAAGCTAGCCCGTATTGCTGTGTTTTCCTGGTGTGTTACACCAACAGGCATTTGCAGCACTTACAGCAGGCGTAGTGTGATTACTGCAAAATATACTCCTGAAGCTACGCCTTATTGCTGTGTTTTCCTAGTGTGTTACAACAACAGGCATTTGCAGCACTTACAGCAGGCGTAGTGTGATTACTGCAAAATATACTCCTGAAGCTACGCCTTATTGCTGTGTTTTCCTAGTGTGTTACAACAACAGGCATTTGCAGCACTTACAGCAGGCGTAGTGTGATTACTGCAAAATATACACCTGAAGCTAGCCCGTATTACTGTGTTTTCCTGGTGTGTTACACCAACAGGCATTTGCAGCACTTACAGCAGGCGTAGTGTGATTCCTGCAAAATATACTCCTGAAGCTAGCCCGTATTACTGTGTTTTCCTGGTGTGTTACACCAACAGGCATTTGCAGCATTTACAGCAGGCATAGTGTGATTCCTGCAAAATATACTCCTGAAGCTAGCCCGTATTGCTGTGTTTTCCTAGTGTGTTACACCAACAGGCATTTGCAGCACTTACAGCAGGCGTAGTGTGATTCCTGCAAAATATACTCCTGAAGCTACGCCTTATTGCTCTGTTTTCCTAGTGTGTTACACCAACAGGCATTTGCAGCACTTACAGCAGGCGTAGTGTGATTCCTGCAAAATATACTCCTGAAGCTACGCCTTATTGCTCTGTTTTCCTAGTGTGTTACACCAACAGGCACTTGCAGCACTTACAGCAGGCGTAGTGTGATTCCTGCAAAATATACTCCTGAAGCTAGCCCGTATTGCTGTGTTTTCCTGGTGTGTTACACCAACAGGCATTTGCAGCACTTACAGCAGGCATAGTGTGATTCCTGCAAAATATACTCCTGAAGCTAGCCCGTATTGCTGTGTTTTCCTAGTGTGTTACACCAACAGGCATTTGCAGCACTTACAGCAGGCGTAGTGTGATTCCTGCAAAATATACTCCTGAAGCTAGCCCGTATTGCTGTGTTTTCCTGGTGTGTTACACCAACAGGCATTTGCAGCACTTACAGCAGGCATAGTGTGATTCCTGCAAAATATACACCTGAAGCTAGCCCGTATTGCTGTGTTTTCCTGGTGTGTTACACCAACAGGCATTTGCAGCACTTACAGCAGGCGTAGTGTGCTTCCTGCAAAATATACTCCTGAAGCTAGGCCTTATTGCTGGTTTTCCCATCTCCCAGCAGGCCATTAGAATGTCTGGAAGGCAAACAAGGAGAGGCAGACAGTCAGGAGGCAATAAAAGAGGGCAAGCAGGCTCTGTGTCTAGAGACAACAGTGCTGGTCGTGGACGCGGTGCATCGCCATCAGCACGTGGCCATGGGACACGCTTGTCCTTCTTTTCGGCAGCTGGACGTGTTGAGCCGCATCATGCCGAAGACTTGGTAGAGTGGATGACCAAGCCCTCCTCATCCTCCTCATCCTCTCTCACCCAGGCTCAGGGTACTGGCAAAGCAGCTGCCAAAGCGTCCTCTTCCCTGGTATCAATGTCATCATCAGTCACTCCTTCCCTAGACCCACCATGTCCTCCTGAGGAGTCCCCCGAACTGTTTGAGCACAGTGTTGGGTACATGCTCCAGGAGGATGCCCAGCGTTTCGAAGGGTCTGATGATGATACCCAGCTAGAGGAAGGCAGTAGCGTGAGAGCAGAGAGAGGGGATGCTCAAGAAGGACACCAATCTGGCAGTCATGTTCCAGCAGCTGCAGCATACTGCCAGATTGGCTCCAGTGATGAGGAGGGAGGGGATGATGAGGTCACTGACTCCACGTGGGTGCCTAATAGGAGAGAGGAGGAGGAGGAGGATGAGGAGGAGGCACATCTCCAACGAGGCAGGATGCCCTCGGGGGGCCAGCGTAAGGGCAGCACACCGACGGAATCACACCGCAGGGCTCCGCCTGTGCAGGGCGCTGCCTCTGCCCGTTATTCAAAAAGTTCTTTGGTGTGGGCCTTTTTTGAGTCGAGTGCATCAGATCGCACAGCTGCTGTTTGCAACATATGTCTCAAGCGTATATCGCGTGGCCAAAACATCAGCCACTTGGGCACCACATGCTTGACCAGACATATGTTGACCTGCCATGCAGCTCGTTGGCAAGCCTACCTTAAAGACCCACACCAAAGAACAAAGCGGACCTCTCCTTGCACCGCATCAGCTGGGATCTCCAACCCCACTATACCTTCAGTCCTCTCTGAAACCTGCACTGAGAGGAATGAAGGTGTAGAATTAGGTGTGTCACAGCCAAGTACTTGCGGGCACTCTGCTAGCAGTACACCGACGTCCGATTCTAGCAGGCAAATTTCCCTGCCCCAGCTGCTGGACCGTCGAAAGAAGTTCACTCCCAGCCATCCACATGCCCAGCGGTTGAATGCTAGCTTGGCCAAATTGCTAGCGCTTCAACTGCTGCCTTTTCAGTTGGTAGACTCTGCCCCCTTCCGTGAGTTTGTGCAATGTGCGGTTCCTCAGTGGCAGGTTCCCAAACGCCACTTTTTCTCACGGAAGGCGATTCCGGCTCTCTACCGGCATGTGGAAGGCAATGTCTTGGCCTCGCTGGACAGGGCGGTCAGCGGTAAGGTGCATATTACCGCTGACTCATGGTCCAGCAAGCATGGACTGGGACGTTACCTTTCTTTCACGGCCCATTGGGTCACTCTTTTGGCAGCTGGGAAGGATGCAGGACAAGGTGCAGTAGTGTTGGAGGTTGTTCCGCCGCCACGCCTCCAAAATGCTACTACTGGTTGTGACACACCTCTCTCCTCCACCCCCTCCTCTTCTTCTTCCTCCATGGCCTCTTCCTGTGCTTTGTCCTCGGAATCAGCGGTGCTCCGTAGGCGTTCAAGGGGCTACGCAAGTACGCAGGCAAAAAGATGCCATGCCATGCTTGCACTGGTGTGTTTGGGGGACAGGAGCCACACTGGGGCAGAGGTTCTGTCTGCTCTGCAGGGGCAGGCCGAGAGCTGGTTGACGCCACGCCAGCTTAAGCCAGGAATGGTGGTTTGCGACAATGGCACCAACCTCCTCTCCGCCCTCCGACAGGGACAACTGACCCATGTGCCCTGTGTGGCTCACGTCCTTAACCTGGTGGTGCAGCGGTTCTTGGGCAGGTACCCGAGCTTACAGGATGTCCTGAGGCAGGCCAGGAAAGTCTGTGTGCATTTCCGCTGATCTTATAATGCCAGTGCTCGCCTGGCTGAGCTGCAAAAGGAGTTGAACCTGCCCAAGAACCGCCTTATATGTGACATGCCCACCAGGTGGAACTCAACGTTGGCCATGCTGCAGCGGCTGCACACGCAGCAGAGGGCCATCAATGAGTACCTGTGCGACTACGGCACCAGGACAGGGTCAGGGGAGCTCTGTTTTTTTTCACCACGCCAGTGGGGCATGATCAGGGATGCATGCACTGTCCTGGCACCATTTGAGGAGGCCACGAGGATGGTGAGCAGTGACAGTGCATGCATCAGTGACACTGTACCTCTTGTCCACCTGTTGGAACATACACTGCGTGGAATAATGGACAGGGCACTTGAGGCAGAACAGAGGCAGGAGGAGGAGGACTTCCTTGCCTCTCAAGGCCCCCTTTACCCAGACAGTGTTCCTTCTGTCCCACCCATTGCACAGGAAGAGGAGGAGGAGGAGGAGGATTGTGTCAGCATGGAGGTGGAGCCTGGCACTCAGCATCATCAGCAGCAGTCTTTTAGGGATGATTTACAGTCCCAAGAAACCCGTGGACTTGTACGTGGCTGGGAGGAGGTGGCTGCGGATCATGTCGTCCTTAGTGACCCAGAAGACTCCGGACTGAATGCCTCAGCTAACCTACGCTGCATGGCCTCCCTGATCCTGCAAAGTCTGCGGAAGGATCCTCGTATTCTTTGGATCAAGGAGAGGGACCATTACTGGCTGGCCACTCTCCTTGATCCACGGTACAAGGGTAAGGTTGCGGACCTTATCTTACCGTCGCAGAGGGAGCAGAGGATGAGACAACTCCGGGAGGCCTTGCAGAAAGGTCTGTGCAACGCGTTCCCAGAGACTGGGAGATTACAAACTCCTGGTCTTGGACAACGAGTTGCTGAGGCTTCGGTCAGTCAAAGAAGGAGCGGTGGGGAAGGTGGCCGTCTGACCGATGCGTTCAGACAATTCTTTAGTCCACAGCCCCAAGGTATGATCGGTTCCAGCAACCATCGCCAGCGTCTGATATACATGGTGCAGGAATACCTAGGGGCAAGGTCAGACTTGGACACCTTCCCCACCGAAAATCCTCTGGCTTACTGGGTCTTGAGGATGGATCACTGACCAGAGCTTGCACAGTATGCAATTGAGCTACTGGCCTGTCCTGCATCCAGCGTTCTTTCAGAACGCACATTCAGTGCTGCTGGAGGATTTGTCACGGATCACAGGGTGCGCCTGTCCACCGACTCAGTTGATCGACTGACTTTCATAAAGATGAACCAGTCTTGGATCACAACCAGCTACCAAACACCTGAAGCTGATATAACAGACTAATTTATTTTCAAATGTCACATCCCTTCAAGACTGATGCTGATGCTGAGTGACTGTCCTGTTATGTTACAGCAAAAGCCTTCTCCGACGAGCTTACAACAAAGCCAACGGACAAGAGAGAACCTCTTTACTGTACTCTAGACCTAAGATCAATACGGACCAGCAAACTACTAAATTTATAACTAAGTATTCGGTACAACATACATCACTGCGAAGGTGCCTGGAACAACACTGGCACCTACTCAGTGAAGACATTACAGTAGGTAAATATGTGAAAGAAACCCCAGAAATAGTCTTTCGAAGGGCCACCTCAATTGGTAGGAGATTAACAAGCAGTGAATATAAACCAAACTGTTATCCTGTAAATATGGACCGAGGCCTCTATACCTGTGGACAATGCACCTATTGTCCCTGGGTATTATCAGGCAAGAGATTCAAGCTTCCAAATGGCGAAAGTTTTTGCCCTAGATTTCATGCGACGTGCAACACAGAGGGTGTGGTATACCTTATGCTCTGCAGATGTGGGGCATTCTATGTAGGAAAGACCATCCGACAGTTTAAGCAACGCATATATGATCACATCTACTACTCCCAGTTTGCTAAGATGATCACACCGGTAAGCCGCCATCTAGGATTATACCATAAGTTTGACACCTCTATGGTCAAATTGTTGATATTAGAGGTGATCCCACAAGACACCCGAGGGGGCAACTGGGACAAACGTATACTCCAAAAGGAGACTTTTTGGATAGAACGCCTTGAAGCGACCAGGCCGCCAGGCATCAATGAGATACTGTCGTATCGGCCGTTTCTATAGAAGTACAACTTTGGTAGGGGTGTATTTTCATTACCATCTCTAATCCCTCTCACCAATAATACAGATGGTCTTTTCTAGATACAGTCTGGGTAGCCGCTGGTTAAGCTAGCATGTCTAGACAACTAGCCCATACATGTACCGATTCTATTCATAATCGGCATTTGTATGACCGTTGTGAAAAATTCTGCCAATACTGGGTTTTTGTACTATTCTTGTATTATTTCTGTATTATGTTTGGTTGTTTGCCTCAGCCTATCATGTGTTTCCCTAATTGTAGCTGTTTTTCTAATATGTAATTACCTTTTGTAATATAAGTAATAACAATTATTGCAGTTTATTGCTTTTTTTCAAAACTGACATGTAGTTTAACAAGCATGTATTAACATGCAGTTTATTTTGCCCGATCTGGTTCTTCGCCCCTAGGTGTCTCTCTTCCCTTGATCTCTTGTTAGGCTTGGTGTGGAGCGAGGTGATAGTGAGGGGAATATGCGGCCACCCAAGCCGTTGAGTGCCGATCCACGCCCCTTTGGGCGTGGACGGCATTCTGACGGCGATTCGACGCTTCCATCCTGCGTCTCGGGTAGCACTTCCGCCCACACTCGCGCAGGAGGTTGCCAACAGGCCGCCCTGACGTGAGTGTCGCTACGGCATTGACGTGCAGTGCACCCATTCGGCCGGCTCACGTGACGTCATACGTCATGACAGTCACGTGATCGGGAGGCACATATAAGCGAGGCGCCCTCCCCGGCATGTTGGATGTCACTGGGGAGAGCATTCGCTCGCAATTAATGCGGAAGAAGACGGCGGTCATTTTTAGAGCAAGTTCCATCATTGAGGTATTTATAGCAAGGCTTGATCTTGCTTTTTTTCAATATAAAATATGCCCCAAACGTTGTGGAACTTTTTCATTGTGCCTAATCATTCTTCCAATTTTCTTGTCTGTGTGTTTCATACAGATAGGAGATTGGACTAACACCCTTTTATAACGAGCAGTGCAAACTGAAGAGCCTGATAGGGATGCCGGGCATGCACTCTGGCTAGGTAACAATATTTTGCCAGTTTATCCTTTCTCCTTTAGTTTAAAAGCCTATACCTGACAATACAATTATCCTTATTGTATATGTTTTATAGCCACAGGTTAACCTTAGTTGTCTGCGGAAAACAACTTACTCTTCATCTTCATCCATTTATCACGCTGTGGGGGAATAATTCTATCTGAGTTCCAACCACGCTAAGGTACATGTTCAGACCCATTATACCATCCTACAATTGCATGCTCTGGGGCATAGGTTTTTGTTGCTTTAATAGGCCTGCTGAGAGAGTTATGTTAATGTCTTTCAGCATATCTATGCTCTTTCCAAACTAACTGCTCCACGAGATCATACTTCTCGAGGACCACCGTACGGCGCCGCAAATTCCCCTTTTTCTCAATTACTACTCTTTTATACTACAAGTAAGTTACTAGTTTATGTTATTAGGTTGGCCCTAGGGCACTATAACATATATATAATAATTTTTTTCTCTTGTTCTGTTAGACTATGTTGGTTTACTCTATAAATACCTGGTGCATCCCCATGTTCCTATCACTCACTTTCCCCTCTTTTTTCCTCGCCATTTCAGCCTGGTGAGACGCCCTTTATACGGGCACAGGTTTTGGGGTTGAGACACCTGGGAGGGGGTGAAGCGATTGCATTGGGCAAATTCAAGTGATACTTTTGGTAAGTATTAGATACAGTGTCGGATATACTTGCGAAGTATAATACAAATGTATATAACATATATTTATGATGCATATCTAAGATTTGATTTTCTATCTTGGAATTTAGAAGCTCCTGAGGAAGCAATTTGCGGACAATCGCGAAACATGTTGAGCTATTTTTAAACTTTCAAGAAATACATGGACTTCCAATTGGGGGACATCTCTTTGCCATATATATCTTCAGTGGGAAGATTCATCATGTACACCCACGAAATGAGTATTTTGTATCATTGAATGTCCCAATATGGTCTATGTCCATGTTCTCTTATTTTAGATCGTATCTTCTTGTATTCTGAGAATACAATTAGTAAATTGTACTATTGTGCTAATAAAATTTGTTTAATTTATATATATTCGTGCCTTCAAAGTCCATTTTCATTCTACCTAGCTAAACACACTTAATTAGGATGTGGCACCTTTGTTATTTAGGGGGACTGATTACTACCCCAGGGCCAATGTAATCAATGATCACACAATGTCCTGTTATGTTGACTGACTATCCTGCTCCTCCTCAATGATCCGATTGATGATGATAGCTTGGAAGAACATTTTTGTTTCTGGGTGCCGCCACCAGTGCCTAAGGCCCAATTTTTCAGCCCCTGTTTAACAGGGGCATGTAATTACAATTTTTTATGCAATGCTTTGCAGCAGGGCTCATTCCTGCACTCCAACTAGAATATCTGGGAGAGGTTGCAGTGTCGTGGCACCAGCACCAGTGCCTAAGGCCCAATTTTTCAGCCCCTGTTTAACAGGGGCATGTAAATACAATTTTTTATGCAATGCTTTGCAGCAGGGCTCATTCCTGCACTCCAACTAGAGTATCTGGGTGAGGTTACAGTGTCGTGGGACCAGCACCAGTGCCTAAGGCCCAATTTTTCAGCCCCTGTTTAACAGGGGCGTGTAATTACAATTTTTGATGCAATACTTTGCAATAGGGCTCATTGCTGTGCTCCAAGTACAGTATCTGTGAGGGGTTGCAGTGTTGTGGCACCAGTGCCTAAGGCCCAATTTTTCTGCCCCTGTTTAACAGGGGCATGTAATTACAATTCTTGATCTAATAATTCACAGCAGAGCCCATTCCTGCGCCCACCAAGAGTAACTGTGAGGCCTTACAGTGTTGTGTCAACACCACCACCACCAAAGGCCCAATTTTTCAGCCCCTGTTCAACAGGGGCATGCAATTACAATTCTTGATCTAATAATTCACAGCAGGGCCCATTCATGCGCCCACCAAGAGTAACTGTGAGGGCTTACAGTGTTGTGGCAACACCAACATGTAAGGGTAAATTTCAGCAGAGTATATACGGCAGGCCCCTACTTTCAAACATCCAACTTACAAACGACTCATACTTGCAAACGAAAGGAGACAACAGGAAGTGAGAGGAAATCTACCCCTAGGAAGGGAAATTCTCTCCTGTAAGAGTTAATATGGGAAAAAGGTGTCTCCTCTCTACTGATGCTTTATCACCAATCCTTGTTTCACTAAAAACCCCACTTTTCAAAAACATTTGTCATTGGGACGGAAAGTGAGGTGAAATGTTCTGAACAGGGGCACAGACAGCAAAACAAATGTTACAGGGGTGATAACCCTTATGTTTTCCAAAAAAGCTTAAAAATAGATTTTTTGGCTGGAGCTACACTTAAACAATGTACCTGTTCAAAATTACAAACAGATTCTACATAAAAACAAACCTACAGTCCCTGTCTTGTATGCACCGCCTGTATACGGCTGTTCAGAGTATATAGGGCCTTTTTTATTTTGTGTGCAGGGTTCCCCTTAATATCCATACAAGACCCAAAGGGGCTGGTAATGGGCTGGGGTAGGGGGGGGGGTGATGGGGTAGCTATGCCATTTTTCTTAAAGATTTTCATCCATATTAACGGGACCAGACATTACATTAAAGCCGCAAGCAGTTTTAAATGTCTTTTTTTCCTTTGGAAATGTCATTTTGTGCAGGGACAGTTCTAAACACGGGAAACACGTGCCACTTCACAGGCATACTTTAGACACCCCCAGGTACGATATTTAAAGGAATATTTGACTTTTTTTTTTTCACTTTATGCGTCATTAAAATGACTGCTCCCAAAAAACTGCAGTTTTTAAAACTTCTTTTTGCATTGATACATGTCCCCTGGTGCAGAACCCGGGTTCCCAAACCCTTTTTAGGACAATAACATGCATAATAGTCAAATTAGTGGGACTTTTAATGAGGATAGATGGGGCCATTCAATCCCCTCCTCCATCCCTGAGTTAGGTGATTGATAAAGAACAGAGAGTGGGACTTTTGTGAGACACATGAAAGCAAATGTAAATATACAATACAAAATAACTTTTATTGGTCAGAATGACTGTTTCTGCGTGTACATATACATGTCATTTCAAAACTGTATGCATTTTGCTATACGTAAAGATACATATGAACATTGGGTCAGACCAAAAAGAGCATGATAAAATCATTCCAACAAGGAGTTTATAAGGTAAAAAGAGTTCAAGGGTCACATTTACAGGGAATGTTCAACAAAATTTAGCAATCAAACATTTTTTTGGGGAAAAAATCAAATGGCTGTCAGAAGAATTTGAATGGATTGAATAGAACGTCCGTGTTACATAGAGTAAAAGGTAGACTAGTCAGTCGATGTGAGTTCTACGCGTTTCAGGGCCTTAAAGCCCCTCATCAGGAACAAGACCGTAGTCAGTATCCCACTCTCTGTTCTTTATCAATCACCTAACTCAGGGATGGAGGAGGGGATTGAATGGCCCCATCTATCCTCATTAAAAGTCCCACTAATTTGCCACTTCTTTTTTCAAACAACCAGGGATGGAGACACATGAAATGCCTAAAATTTAAAAATTTAAAAATGCAGTTTCTTTTTATCATCTATTATTCCAAATGCGCGCCCACTAGCTCGCACTATAATTAACTAATTTTGTTTTTCCTCTGCATTATCTCTCTGCAGAACCCCCCCCCCTTTTTTGCTCTCTCCATATTCCCATTGTTACAATATACCAATGCATGATGCCTGTGCATCGCCGCAGTCGGCCCTGTTTGGTTGCTGGGCTGGGCTTCTTGTATCATGTTTGGGGGCTGCGACGCGCACTGGGTGTCCCCCCTCCGCCCCGATCTGACACGGGGTGGGCGGGGGCTACGCCACTGTGTGTCGACGTCACGCTCCCCCCTGGAGGTGTGCGGCGTCCTCATGACGCCGCGGCCCCCTCCTTAGGCGGTGTTTTCACCCTCTGTCAGCACACCGGGAGTGATCTCGGTCATGGCCGGCCCTCCCCCTGTGCTTTCGCGTGACGTTGGGGGCGGGGCTGTGGCGGCGTCGCCTATATGGGCTTCCCCCCTTGCAGAGTCTCACATCCGGTTATATCACCTCTTCCCTCACCAAGGACCCACACATGCAGCTGCTGTGCACTATCTGTTCACAGCTATCAAGTATTATGGTATACATCCATTCATTTCTCTTCACTTTATCCTGCTCTCTGCAGGCTTTCCTTCACTCTTTTTTCATGGTTAGTCCTGATTTTTGATTGCCTGATATATCTTTTTCGTACATTCCATTATCTTCATGCACCACCACTCACATTTTTTCACCTCATACCCCATATTCAATCAACACTTTTTTTCACGTCTACATCTATATTTACATTAATTATTTCATTTATATTTATGTTTATTTATATTTTATATTTCTTATTTTTTATATTTTTTATTTTTTACTTTCATTTACAATCTCAATTTCATCCTTAGGCCCCTTTCACACGGAGGTCCGTTCAGGTCCGCCTGTCAGTTTTTTAGGCGGACCTGAAACGGATCCTCCATGTACCCCTATGGAAGCACGGATGTCAGCGGAGACATGTCCGCTGACATCCGACCCGCTCCGCTCCGCCAAAGTGTGACGGAGGAAAACCCTATTTTTCCTTCCATCGGCGGAGCGGATCGGATGACAACGGACTCTACGGTCCGTCGTCATCCGATTCCCCATAGGGGAGAGCGGCGCTCTGACAGGGCGGTCCCTGCACAGTGTGCGGGGACCGCCCAGTCATCCGTCGGCTCAGCGGGGATCAACGGAGCGATCCCCGCTGAGCAAGCGGAGCTTCACGGGGCGGATCTGCACGGATCCGTCCCGTGTGAAAGAGGCCTAATTGTATTTTATTTTATTTATTTATTTTATTTATTCCATTTCATACATATCTATTTATTTTTTACAACTTTTTCACATGACATTTTTTCATCACACATTTTTTCCTTTTTCCCTAGATTTCCCTTCCCTTGGGGTCTTTTTCACCAGCTTTCCTTTTACACCACTACTATGACTCTGTTGGGGTGCACGCCCTGTGGTCCGGCTGCCGCCCACCCCGCCTCCTCAGCTCCCATCCGTGGCATTCCTTGTTTGGCTCATCGTCATCACGGCCGTGCGGCTATTGCTCAGACATACATGTAAGTTAGTGGGTTGAGTGTTTGTATGATGGATGGGGGACCATCACTTCTTATACTTACCCACATTTCTTAAGGACCGAACAATAACTCTTACCCTCTTCACTCGCAGATACTGACTACGGTCTTGTTCCTGATGAGGGGCTTTAAGGCCCTGAAACGCGTAGAACTCACATCGACTGACTAGTCTACCTTTTACTCTATGTAACACGGACGTTCTATTCAATCCATTCAAATTCTTCTGACAGCCATTTGATTTTTTCCCCAAAAAAATGTTTGATTGCTAAATTATGTTGAACATTCCCTGTAAATGTGACCCTTGAACTCTTTTTACCTTATAAACTCCTTGTTGGAATGATTTTATCATGCTCTTTTTGGTCTGACCCAATGTTCATATGTATCTTTACGTATAGCAAAATGCATACAGTTTTGAAATGACATGTATATGTACACGCAGAAACAGTCATTCTGACCAATTAAAGTTATTTTGTATTGTATATTTATATTTGCTTTCATGTGTCTCACAAAAGTACCACTCTCTGTTCTTTATCAATGCATAATAGTCGTTATAATTAGCACTTTAGATTTCGAACGTTCGCATCCATTGTATTTAATAGGGTTCTAACGTTCGTGCGAACTTTCGGTCCGTTCGCGGGTTCTGGTGCGAACCGAACCCGGGGGTGTTCGGCTCATCCCTAGTGAAGACTTTGAAGGGAAAGGTGACGGTGAGAAGATGAAGAGAACCACCACCAATAGGTAAGGAGCTTACCAGATAGTTTGAACCCAGAGGAACATATGTTCAGTGTGTCAAACGGGCTTGGTGTGGTGGAACCACGATGGAACCTGGACAATCTGTATGCTGCAAATTGCTGTGCTGGAAATGGCCAAACATCAACATGGAGAGAGAAACCGCAGAAGAAAGATGACCTCTTAGCAGATAACCTCATATGCAGTAGTGGTCCAGGAAAATCACAATCAATATGAGCAGGTAAGTATCATGTAATAGAGAAAAGAAACAGCCACATAGCGTAACTCTGTATATAAATCAAAATTTTATGTAGTGGAAACTCTTACATTTAAGTTGATATAAAAGCGCTTTGCAAAGAATGTGGCAACAATGGAGTCCTCCCGACACGTTTCGTCTCCTAGGACATCATCTGGGGACCCAGTAGATGGGGAATCACCCTTCCTCACAGGCTCCACCGACAATGGACTCCCGACACCTCCAACCACACACACAGTCCCAACCCCTGGCTCACCTGGGCCTTCAGTAGAACAGGGATGTCCAGGGCTTTTCCCGCCGGATCCATCCAGGCCAGGCAAGCAGCGGGGCGAAGCTCTTCCACGACCACAGGATGCCTGTACAAGGCCGACTTTCCTCTTCGAAGGTGGGAGCAGGGAGCTTGTGGTGACCGAAGCAGCATCCTCTGATTTTTCTCTCTCAGTCTCTGTTTGGGCACTCTCCTTGCCCTGGTCAGCGCGCACAGAAATCTCCGCAAAGGCCTGGATCTCCCCTTCCTGAGTGGCGGTACCTGTGAGGCAGTTGAGGTGGAAGGCTCGGGGCCTTTCTGTGAATGGTTCCACCTCAAAAAGAAACTCCTTGCAGGCCTCACATCGCCTGAATGGCTTCAAACTGACCACGAGTCCCGAGCAGCCGGGACAGATCACATCTATGTCTCTGCATACATACAGAGCCAAACGTCCTCGGGGCCTAAGTCTTATTCCTGTATCTGTTATGGAAGCAGCAAAGGAAGTCATCTTCGTGGGGTAAGGAACCGGAATCCACTGGGTACTTGAGGTCATCCCGACTGTCTGCTGCTCCATTGCGCACTGACCAACACGCGCCAGAATCCCCACGTAACTACTTCCACATGACCAGACTCCTCCCACAGTCTGCACTTGTTCGTGGGCTTTCCCTTCTCCCCGCCCACGAACTGCGCAGCTATGGTGTGCCTCGTGGCGCGCCTGCCAACATGGCCGACCTACTTGGAACTCCACCGGGTAGCAAAGTCCCAACACAGACGTTCTCAGCTCCATACATGAAACACACATCCCGGACAAGCCCCCACGTGTAGCGGCCTCACCCTCACCCCCTTCTTTATCAGTTATTCTGGCTCTGGTCTAAGGGTATCTTGGAGGGGAGAGCGAGGTGCGCCACGGCCCATGTCCTCCCGATTACAGCGTGTAGAGGTGAAGGCCAGTATCTAGTTGTATTCGGGCCTGTGTATACGCTTAGAGCCAAGTCTGTTATACTGATAACCCCCTTTGCTCCCAGTAATTGGAGCACCACACACTGAAAAGGTCCAACACTTATTTATTCCATAACGGCAAACAAATAGTCCTTTGCGAGCAGACAGTTTGAGACCCCCTAGAACAGTTCAGTATTGGTGGAGAGTAGGTCAAGGCACAATCCTCAAAGAAAACTAAACCGTTGAGGTTTAACCAATGGTTGCTAAGCACAGTGGCTGTTAAATGGAATTTTTGGCTTCAGAGTCTCTTCAGAGTTACCTTCGCTACGTTGCAGCCCCTGTAAGGGGGAAGACATCCCTCCAAGGGAGTTACCAGAGGCCCCGCCGTCACCGGGTTAATGCTGTACCGGACTATTCGGAAGGGTTACACTCCCCGGCCTCCTCGCCTCAGATAAGGGTCCCAACACCTTAGGGCCCCTCGGACTCCTCCACCCTCGCGGAACCCAGTCGAAGTTACTGGGCCCCAGGCTCCGGTAGTAGTACCTCACCCCAGGCTTAAGGTGCCTGGGATGGACTCCATCTCTCGCTCCGGCCAGGTCAAGGGCACCTGGGCCCGGAACTCCGGAACGCCAGCACCCAGGCTGAAGGTGCCTGGGTGCGGCCGCGTCCTCCAACTCTGAACCCCAAGGTCAGGGCATCCGCCCCTTTTATCTCCTCTCCCCCTGCGTCACAGCGGGTTCCCCGCCCCGCTGTACCAGCGCCAGGAAAGGACAAAAAGGGAGCAGTCTTGCAGTGCGGGTTCAACTCCAGCCCAGGGCGACAACGCCACCAGCAGGCCACAGGGAACCCTGCACCACCAGAGTCCTCCAAGAACCACAAAAAGGGATTCTCAGATTCCCTAACAATTAGTACATCTGGGTTAAGTAACCCAGATGCCCCCCCCCCCAATTTAAATACCCGCTACACAAAGATCCTCTCAATCAGTATAGGGTCAGTGACTATATTTATATATAGCTACCGACCCACTGGTATGAGAGATATGGGGAATTTGGGTTTAAATTTGATACTATTATATTATGTCGGTTTCAATCAAGTTTTGGTATCTTGGAATATCAGGGGTTGTAGCGATTCAGCTAAGAGGCAAACTATGGTTACTACATTAAAGCAGTTTTCCCTGCCCATTATCTGCCTGCAGGAAACTCATCTAAAATCCGTCCACTTTAGACTACCTGAAACGTGCACAATTTACCACACAATATCACTCCATCTACACTACATATTCTAGAAATGTATCTATATTGATTGCAACTGACATTGATTTTAATTGCAGGCAGATACAAATTGACACTAGAGGCCGCTATATTTTTCTGTACTGCACAATATATAGAAAACCATATGTGTTAGTGTAGCGCCCACCCCATTTAGGGGTGCTATATACCCAAATTTAGGGGCTGGTCTGAGATAGTAGTTGGGTTTAGACCGTTCTCATTTATAGGTTGTGCTATTTTTTTGTCCAGGTGGTATAGAGAGGAGTCGGAGTCCAAGTGCGTGGCGCATGGCCCTCCAGGCCATGGGGCCACGTGTGCATCAGTCCCAGGCACCTTAAGTCCTGGGGCTGCATCTTCAACATTGGGCCCAGCACCTTTAGCTGGAGCCCACTTTGAGGAAGAGAAATCCCAGGGTGTCCCTCGCGAGGGAGCCCGCTTCTAAGAAGAGGAGGCCGGGGGAGGACATTTCTGACCGACCGGTGAGAGTTCACGGTGAAGGAAGGGGCCCGGTAACTTTCTGGAGGGATTCATCTATCCACCAAGGGCCTAGTAATGTGCTGCTGCTGGCACTTGTTCTTACATACCAAAAGCTAAGAGGTTCGGGGTCTGACAGATTCTGTGGCAGAGAGTCTCCCGATCGCATCTAGGAAAAGAACCTGACCAAATGTCCGAGCATCACTTCGGCTGCTAGGATCCACTTTGCAGGAGACTATCCGGGTGAGCTAAACCTACTCTGGGATAGAGTAGCGATTGTGATATCTGCTTGTTCCTGGACTAACCTCCCAAAACCTTGTTGTCCTGTCTCTTATCCACCCTTTCCTATCTGCTGAACATTGAGAAAATAAACTCAACGTTGGAGTTTAAAGTGGTATTGACATTAGAATTACTTGGGGGGAAAACAGAGACTTGTCCCTATATCCTAGGAGATGAGAACCAACTGATGGAAGAACCTAGCTGTGGGACCCAAATACATAACACCACTCAACCTCCTCAACCAGGAGGGTACAGGCATATAGTACGGTGTTCCTTTTTCCTGCAAGTGAGCCAAAAGTAGGGAAAAGGGTCCGTGTGCTACACGTGGTGGCTCGTCCGGGATTCTGCAGCTATACCCCCCCAGAAGTTGTGCGTTGTTTCCCCATGTGGTTCCGAGGAGGTCGGCCATTTTGGTGAATTTTGAACTGCGCCACTGATGTGAGTAATGGAGGTACAGGCATACACTGTATTTCTGGCTGCGTAGTTCGTGGGCGTGTCTCAACAAGAAAAAGCCTGCGAGTTACATGCAACAGGAAAAAAGGGGAGGAGCCGCGACATATCGTGAGTTGCACGTGGTGACCTTGGCACCAAGTGGACAGTGCGTGCTGGAATAGTGAGTTAACAACATGTCTGCTGTTCCATGGAGTTCGGTGTCTGCTTCCACCATGGACGTTGCCTCACTGGCTGCCCCTTTGACAGATACAGGGATTCGGTTGAAGCCTCGGGGCCGCTTTGCACTGTATACGTGCCGAGATGCTGAGGTCTTGGGGATGGTCTGTCCCGCGTGCCAGGGACTGGTGGTGCACCTTCGACCTTTCGGGAGATGTACCAGATGTGGAGAGTTCCTCTTTGAGGTGGATCAGCCTACGGAAAAGCCCCGGGCCTATCGGGTGAATTACTTAACAGGCGCCACCACTCTAGAGGAGGAAACCTGCGTTTCCACAACCACCCCCACGCTCACCACTGTGACCGAGAAGGAAGTCAAGCTCGAGGTTCCAGTTGCTGCGGAGCCGGAGACGGAGAAGCCGGCGGAAGCTGCCTCTGTCACTACCGAGACTTCCCTTCCACCTTCCAAGCGGAGAGTGGGCTACGTGAAGGCCTCCCGCGGCTGCGGTCAAGGTACACCCCAGCGCCTACCTGAGCCGGAGCTCCAACCCGGAGGGACCTCCAGGGGATCCACGACAGGCCACGGTAAGGAGGCTGGGGTCATGACAATGAAGAGTTTGCCGGGGAAAGGGAAGAGGCTCAGTGTCTGTACTATAGGGGATGCTTGGGTGCCTGACCCGCGGGAACTTTTGAGAGACAATGAATCAATGTTGACCAAAAACTACCTGCTGGCAGAGGAGTATGATACCTCCGATTTAAAGTCGTCTTCTGACGTGGGAGACGATTTTGAAGTAGATGAACTGTTTGCCAGGAAAGGATGGGACACAACCCTGTTGTCCACACCCCGAAGCATAAAAGAGGGATTCTGGGGAGACTGCACCCCGGGTGGAGGCCCCTGCATGTGAGGAAGGAGATGTTCTTGCACCTGTATTGTCCGCACCTGTATTGCCAGCGCCTGCTGCTGGGGCTGAACGTGCGCCACTGCGGGCCCCTTTACCAAAACTTGAGGCAGTGAAAGTGCCCAGGTCCCCGGATGCCATTGTTTTACCAGGTGCAGGAGACCGTGGAACCCTTCCTCCCCTTTTGAGACTGCAACGGCTCTTTAACAAGAGAGTGGCTGTTGAGTACGGCTGGGAATACCCCTATGTTCCCAGGGACTTGTTGTTTGAGGTTGAAGCATATCGAGAAAGGTGGTATGCGGACTATGTGTGGAACCACCTAAAAGTGCCTAATGCCTGCAGATACTTTGTGTGCTCCGCTAATATGACTAAACGGTTCAAGGGATGCAAACAGGAGTGGAGTTATGGCTGACACATACCTGCGGATAGTGATGAGCCGAACACCCCCGGGTTCGGTTCGCACCAGAACCCGCGAACGGACTGAAAGTTCGTACGAACATTAGAACCCTATTAAATACAATGGATGCGAACGTTCGAATTCTAAAGTGCTAATTATAACGACTATTATGCATGTTATTGTCCTAAAAAGGGTTTGGGAACCCGGGTTCTGCACCAGGGGACATGTATCAATGCAAAAAGAAGTTTTAAAAACGGTCGTTTTTCGGGAGCAGTCATTTTAACTACTTAACGACCGCCCACTGTAAATATACGTCAGCAGAATGGCACCGACAGGCAGAATCACGTATATGTACGTGATTGCCTTTGTATAGTTGGGGGGTCCGATCGGACCCCCCTTCTTTACAGTGAGCGGTCGTTTTACCTTCGGGAGCGTTTCGACATGAGGGGACGGCCGTTCGATTCCGGCCACCCCCTCTCGATCGCTCCCGGCGAATGAGAGAGCTTCCCCTGCCTGCCAGGAAGGAGGAAGTGATGTCATCTCTCCTGGGGCGCTCACATATACCGAGCGCCGTACAGGAGAAGATGCCAGGTTAGTACACAGAACAGCACACTGACACCAGGACACATAGGCACATAAATCGCCCCCCCAGGCCCCCCCAGACACCCCCAGATCACCCCCCAGCCCCCCCAGCCCCCAGTCACAGTGTCACTGATTGCAGTGACCATTTATTTAGTGATCACTGCAATCAGTGACATTTGTGACTGTAAAAGTGTCAGTACATTTAGTTTTAGGTCCAGTGTAGCCCCCTCACCCCCCCTAATAAAGGTTTAACCCCCTGATCGCCCCCCAGGTAACCCTTTCACCCCCTATCACCACTGTCACTAAGCGATCATTTTTCTGATCGATGTCTTAGCGTCGGTGATGCTGATCGGTAGCCAGTAATTTTTTTTAGGTTCGCCGCAGGTTTTTATAGCGTCGGGTACCCCCATATATTACCTAATGAAGGTTTAACCCCCTTGATCGCCCCCCAGGTAACCCTTTCACCCCCTATCACCACTGTCACTAAGTTATAATTTTTCTGATCGATGTCTTAGCGTCGGCGATGCTGATCGGTAGCCAGTAATTTTTTTTAGGTTCGCCGCAGGTTTTTATAGCGTCGGGTACCCCCATATATTACCTAATAAAGGTTTAACCCCCTTGATCACCCCCCAGGTAACCCTTTCACCCCCTAGCACCGCCGTGGCTATGCGATCATTTTTCTGATCGATGTCTTAGCGTCGGTGATGCTGATCGGTAGCCAGTAATTTTTTTTAGGTTCGCCGCAGGTTTTTATAGCGTCGGGTACCCCCATATATTACCTAATAAAGGTTTAACCCCCTTGATCGCCCCCCCAGGTAACCCTTTCACCCCCTATCACCACTGTCACTAAGCGATAATTTTTCTGATCAATGTCTTAGCGTCGGCGATGCTGATCGGTAGCCAGTAATTTTTTTTAGGTTCGCCGCAGGTTTTTATAGCGTCGGGTACCCCCATATATTACCTAATAAAGGTGTAACCCCCTTGATCACCCCCCAGGTAACCCTTTCACCCCCTAGCACCGCCGTCACTATGCGATCATTTTTCTGATCGATGTCTTAGCGTCTGTGATGCTGATCGGTAGCCAGTAATTTTTTTTAGGTTCGCCGCAGGTTTTTATAGCGTCAGGTACCCCCATATATTATCTAATAAAGGTTTAACCCCCTGATCTCCCCCCAGGTAACCCTTTCACCCCCTATCACCACTGTCGCTAAGCAATCGTTTTTATGATCGTTGTCTTAGTGTCGGTGATGCCGATAGGTAGCCAGTAATTTTTTTTTAGGTTCGCCGTCAGGTTTTTATATAGCGTCAGGTACCCCCATATATTACCTAATAAAGGTTTTAACCCCCTAATTGCCCCTAGTTAACCCTTTCACCAGTGATCATCATATAAGTGTTACGGGTGACGCTGGTTAGTTAGTTTGCTTTTTATAGTGTCAGGGCACCCGCCGTATATAACCCAATAAAGGTTTAACCCCCTGATCGCCCGGCGGGTGATATCAGTAAGGTTTTAGCGTCAGAGAGGGTCTGCGTCACACCCCAGGCAGCGTCAGGTTAGTGCCAGTAGCGCTAACACCCACACGTGAAGCATACACCCCCCTTAGTGGTATAGTATCTGATCAGCTCAATATCTGATCTGATCAGATCTATACTAGCGTCCCCAGCAGTTAAGGGGTCCCAAAAACGCAGTGTTAGCGGGATCAGCCCAGATACCTGCTAGCACCTGCGTTTTGCCCCTCCGTCCAGCCCAGGCCACCGAAGTGCAGTATCGATCGATCACTGTCACTTGCAAAACACAACACACATAACTGCAGCTTTCTCAGAGACAGGCCTGATCCCTGCGACTCCAGTGCTGTAGGAGGTAATTTCACCACCACAGTTAAAAAAAAAAAGCATATATGCCGAAGCATTGGGGCAGCAGGAGCGGAGGAGCGATTTTGCTCCTAATGCCGCGTATATACGGTCGAAATTCCGACGGAGGCTTGCCCGTGGAAAAGTCTGACCATATGTACGCGGCATAACTTTTGCGAGAAGATGCCCCCATGCTTCGGCATATATAAATGGTGCATGTATGCCCATCATTAGAAGTGGGTGGATGAAGGGCGGTATTCTAATGGTGGGCATACCCACCGATCAATCTTTTTTTTTCGTTCAGCCAACAGGCTGCATGAAAAAAAAGATTACAATACATGTCCAACAAGGACCAGCAACGTACTGGTATGTTGCTGGACTTTGAATGTTTATACCAGAATGATGCCTGCGGGTTTAGGTATCATCTTGGTATCATTCTTTTCAGCCAGCGGCCAGCTTTCATGTAAAAGCAATCCTAGTGGCTAATTAGCCTCTGGACTGCTTTTACAAGCAGTGGGAGGGAATGTCCCCCCCCCGGATATAAAAAGCGCCATTGGGAAATTGGGAAAGCATTTTATCACACCGATCTTGGTGTGGTCAGATGCTTTGAGGGCAGAGGAAAGATCTAGGGTCCAATAGACCCCAGTTTTTTCAAAAAAGAGTACCTGTCATTACCTATTGCTATCATAGGGGATATTTACATTCCCTGAGATAACAATAAAAGTGATAAAAATAAATAAATATGGAAGCAACAGTTTAAAAATAAAATAAAAAAGCAAAATTAATAATAAAAAAAAAAAAGCACCCCTGTCCTGCCCTGCTCTTGCCCAATGGCGAACGCAAGCGTCGGTCTGGCGTCATATGTAAACAGCAATTGCACCATGCATGTGAGGTATCACCGCGAAGGTCAGATCGAGGGCAGTAATTTTAGCAGTAGACCTCCTCTGTAAATCTAACGGGGTAACCTGTAAATGCTTTTAAAAGCTTTTAAAAATGTATGTAGTTTGTCGCCAATGCGCGTTTGTGTGAAATTTTAAAGCATGTCGTGTTTGGTATCTATGTACTCGGCCTAAGATCATCTTTTTTATTTCATCAAACATTTGGGCAATATAGTGTGTTTTAGTGCATTAAAATTAAAAAAAGTGTATTTTTTCCCAAAAAAATGCGTTTGAAAAATCGCTGCGCAAATACTGTGTAGAAAAAAAAAATGCAACACCCACCATTTTATTCTGTAGGGCCTTTGCTTTAAAAATATATATATATAATGTTTGGGGGTTCAACATAATTTTCTTGCAAAAAAAAATATGTTTTCATGTAAACAAAAAGTGTCAAAAAGGGCTTTGTCTTCAAGTGGTTAGAAGAGTGGATGTAAGCTTCCTAATGTTGTGTATAAAATGCCAGAACAGTTCAAAACCCCCCCAAATGACCCCATTTTGGAAAGTAGACACCCCAAGCTATATACTGAGAGGCATGTCGAGTCCATGGAATATTTTATATGTTGACACAAGTTGCGGAAAATTTTTTTTTTTTTTTTTTTTTGCACAAAGTTGTCACTAAATGATATATTGCTCAAACATGCCATGGGCATATGTGGAATTACACCCCAAAATACATTCTGTTGCTTCTCCTGAGTACGGGGATACCACATGTGTGAGACTTTTTGGGAGCCTAGCCGCGTACGGGACCCCAAAAACCAAGCACCGCCTTCAGGCTTTCTAAGGGTGTCAATTTTTGATTTCACTTCTCACTGCCTATCACAGTTTCGGAGGCCATGGAATGCCCAGATGACACAAAACCCCCCCAAATGACCCCATTTTGGAAAGTAGCCACCCCAAGCTATTTGCTGAGAGGTATTGTGAGTATTTTGCAGATCTCGCTTTTTGTCACAAAGTTTTGAAAATTGAAAAAAAAAAGAAAAAAAAAAAAATGTTCTTTCTTCATTTTCAAAAACAAATGAGAGCTGTAAAATACTCACCATGCCTCTCAGCAAACAGCTTGGGGTGTCTACTTTCCAAAATGGGGTCATTTGGGGGGGGTTTGTGCTATTTTGGCATTTTATGGCCTTCAAAACTGTGATAGGTAGTGAGGAGTGAAATCAAAAATTTGCACCCTTAGAAATCCTGGAGGCGGTGCTTGGTTTCCGGGGTCCCGTACGTGGCTAGGCTCCTAAAAAGTCCCACACATGTGGTATCCCCGTACTCAGGAGAAGCAGCAGAATGTATTTTGGGGTGCAATTCCACATATAACCATGGCATGTGTGAGCAATATATCATTTAGTGACAACTTTTTGTAATTTTTTTTTTTTGTCATTATTCAATCACTTGGGACAAAAAAAAAAATAATATTCAATGGGCTCAACATGCCTCTCAGCAATTTCCTTGGGGTGTCTACTTTCTAAAATGGTGTCATTTGGGGGGGTTTTGTGCGATTTTGGCATTTTATGGCCTTCAAAACTGTGATAGGTAGTGAGGAGTGAAATCAAAAATTTGCGCCCTTAGAAATCCTGAAGGCGGTGCTTGGTTTCCGGGGTCTTGTACGTGGCTAGGCTCCTAAAAAGTCCCACACATGTGGTATCCCCGTACTCAGGAGAAGCAGCAGAATGTATTTTGGGGTGCAATTCCACATATAACCATGGCATGTGTGAGCAATATATCATTTAGTGACAACTTTTTGTAATTTTTTTTTTTTTTTTGTCATTATTCAATCACTTGGGACAAAAAAAAAAATATTCAATGGGCTCAACATGCCTCTCAGCAATTTCCTTGGGGTGTCTACTTTCTAAAATGGGGTCTTTTGGGGGGGTTTTGTACTGCCCTGTCATTTTAGCACCTCAAGAAATGAGATAGGCAGTCATAAATTAAAAGCTGTGTAAATTCCAGAAAATGTACCCTAGTTTGTAAACGCTATAACTTTTGCGCAAACCGATAAATATACGCTTATTGACATTTTTTTTACTAAAGACATGTGGCTGAATACATTTTGGCCTAAATGTATGACTAAAATTGAGTTTATTCGATTTTTCTTATAACAAAAAGTAGAAAATATCATTTTTTTTCAAAATTTTCGGTCTTTTTCCGTTTATATCGCAAAAAATAAAAATCGCAGAGGCAATCAAATACCATTAAAAGAAAGCTCTATTTGTGGGAAGAAAAGGACGCAAATTTCGTTTGGGTACAACATTGCATGTCCGCACAATTTACAGTTAAAGCAGCGCAGTGCAAATTTCTGAATTCACCTCTGGTCCTCTAGCTACCAAATGGTCCGGGGCTTAAGTGGTTAATGATGCATAAAGTGAAAAAAAAAAGTCAAATATTCCTTTAAATATCGTACCTGGGGGGTGTCTAAAGTATGCCTGTGAAGTGCCACGTGTTTCCCGTGTTTAGAACTGTCCCTGCACAAAATGACACTTCTAAAGGAAAAAAAAGCCATTTAAAACTGCTTGCGGCTTTAATGTAATGTCTGGTCCCGGTAATATGGATGAAAATCTTTAATAAAAATGGCATAGCTACCCCATGACCCCCCCCCCTACCCCAGCCCATTACCAGCCCCTTTGGGTCTTGTATGGATATTAAGGGGAACACCGCACACAAAATAAAAAAGGCCCTATATACTCTGAACAGCCGTATACAGGCGGTGCATACAAGACAGGGACTGTAGGTTTGTTCTTATGTAGAATGTGTTTGTAATTTTGAACAGGTACATTGTTTAAGTGTAGCTCCAGCCCAAAAATCTATTTTTAAACTTTTTGGAAAACATAGGTAAGGGTTATCACCCCTGTAACATTTGTTTTGCTGTCTGTGCCCCTGTTCAGAACATTTCACCTCACTTTCCGTCCCAATGACAACTGTTTTTGAAATGTGGTGTTTTTCTTGAAACAAGGATTGGTGATAAAGCATCAGTACAGAGGAGACACCTTTCTCCCATATTAATTCTTACAGGAGAGAATTTTCCTTCCTAGGGGTAGATTTCCTCTCACTTCCTGTTGTCTTCTTGCGTTTGCAAGTAGGAGTCGTTTGTAAGTTGGATGTTTGAAAGTAGGGACCTGCCGTATATACTCTGCAGAAATAGGCCCCTTAGTTGTTGGTGTTGGCACAACACTGTAAGCACTCACAGTTACTCTTGGTTGGTGCTGGAACGCCCTGCTGTCAACTATTATATCAGGAATTGTAATTACATATAATTGTTGAACAGTGGTAGTAAAAATTGGGCCTTTGATGGTGGTGCTGGTGCCACAACACTGTAAGCCCTGACAGTTACTCTTGGTGGGTGCAGCAATGGGCCCTGCTGTGAATTATTAGATCAAGAATTGTAATTGCATGCCCCTGTTGAACAGGGGCTGAAAAATTGGGCCTTTCGTGGTGGTGGTGGTGGTGGTGGTGTTGCCACAACACTGTAAGCCCTCAGAGTTACTCTTGGTGGGTGCAGGAATGGGCCCTGCTGTGAATTATTAGATCAAGAATTGTAATTACATGCCCCTTTTGAACAGGGGCTGAAAAATTGGGCCTTTCGTGGTGGTGGTGGTGGTGGCGTTGCCACAACACTGTAAGCCCTCAGAGTTACTCTTGGTGGGTGCAGCAATGGGCCCTGCTGTGAATTATTAGATCAAGAATTGTAATTACATGCCCCTGTTGAACAGGGGCTGAAAAATTGGGCCTTAGGCACTGGTGGCACAACACTGCAACCCCTCACAGATACTGTACTTGGAGCACAGCAATGAGCCCTGTTGCAAAGTATTGCTTCAAAAATTGTAATGACACGCCCCTGTTAAACAGGGGCTGAAAAATTGGGCCTTAGGCACTGGTGGCACAACACTCCAACCCCTCACAGATACTGTACTTGGAGCACAGCAATGAGCCCTGTTGCAAAGTATTGCTTCAAAAATTGTAATTACACGCCCCTGTTAAACAGGGGCTGAAAAATTGGGCCTTAGCCACTGGTGGCGGCACCCATAAACAAAAATGATCTTGCAAGCTATCATCATCAATCGTATCATTGAGGACTCGGAGGAGGAGGATAGCCAGTCAACATAACAGCACAGGCACTCAGCATCAGCATCAGTCTTGAAGGGATGTGACATGTTAAAATCAATTAGTCTGTTATATCAGCATCAGGTGTGTGGTAGCTGGTGGTGATCCAAGACTGGTTCATCTTGATGAAAGTCAGTCGATCAACCGAGTCGGTGGACAGGCGCACCCTGTGATCCGTGACAAATCCTCCAGCAGCACTGAATCTGCGTTCCGAAAGAACGCTGGATGCAGGACAGGCCAGTAGCTCAATTGCATACTGTGTAAGCTCTGGCCAGTGATCCATTCTCAAGACCCAGTAAGCCAGAGGATTTTCGGTGGGGAAGGTGTCCAAGTCTGACCTTGCCCCTAGATATTCCTGCACCATGTTTATCAGACGCTGGCGATGGTTGCTGGAACCGATCATACTTTGGGGCTGCGGACTAAAGAATTGTCTGAACGCATCGGTCAGACGGCCACCTTCCCCACCGCTCCTTCTTTGACTGGCCGAAGCCTCAGCAACTCGTTGTCCAGGACCAGGAGTTTGTAACCTCCCAGTCTCTGGGAACGCGTTGCACAGACCTTTCTGCAAGGCCTTCCGGAGTTGTCTCATCCTCTGCTCCCTCTGCGACGGTAACATAAGGTCCGCAACCTTACCCTTGTACCGTGGATCAAGTAGAGTGGCCAGCCAGTAATGGTCCCTCTCCTTGATCCGAAGAATACGAGGATCCTTCCGCAGACTTTGCAGGATCAGGGAGGCCATGCAGCGTAGGTTAGCTGAGGCATTCGGTCCGGAGTCCTCTGGGTCACTAAGGACGACATGATCCGCAGCCACCTCCTCCCAGCCACGTACAAGTCCACTGGTTTCTTGGGACTGTAAATCATCCCTAAAAGACTGCTGCTGATGATGCTGAGTGCCAGCCTCCACCTCCATGCTGACACAATCCTCCTCCTCCTCCTCCTCCTCCTCCTCCTCTTCCTGTGCGATGGGTGGGACAGAAGGAACACTGTCTGGGTAAAGGGGGCCTTGAGAGGCAAGGAAGTCCTCCTCTTCCTGCCTCTGTTCTGCCTCAAGTGCCCTGTCCATTATTCCACGCAGCGTGTGCTCCAACAGGTGGACAAGAGGTACAGTGTCACTGATGCATGCACTGTCACTGCTCACCATCCTCGTGGCCTCCTCAAATGGTGCCAGGACAGTGCATGCATCCCTGATCATGCCCCACTGGCGTGGAGAAAAAAAACCAAGCTCCCCTGACCATGTCCTGGTGCCGTAGTCGCACAGGTACTCATTGATGGCCCTCTGCTGCGTGTGCAGCCGCTGCAGCATGGCCAACGTTGAGTTCCACCTGGTGGGCATGTCACATATAAGGCGGTTCTTGGGCAGGTTCAACTCCTTTTGCAGCTCAGCCAGGCGAGCACTGGCATTATAAGATCTGCGGAAATGCACACAGACTTTCCTGGCCTGCCTCAGGACATCCTGTAAGCCCGGGTACCTGCCCAAGAACCCCTGCACCACCAGGTTAAGGACGTGAGCCACACAGGGCACATGGGTCAGTTGTCCCTGTCAGAGGGCGGAGAGGAGGTTGGTGCCATTGTCGCAAACCACCATTCCTGGCTTAAGCTGGCGTGGCGTCCACCACCTCTCGGCCTGGCCCTGCAGAGCAGACAGGACCTCTGCCCCAGTGTGGCTTCTGTCCCCCAAACACACCAGCGCAAGCACGGCATGGCATCTTTTTGCCTGCGTACTTGCGTAGCCCCTTGAACGGCTACGGAGCACCGCTGGTTCAGAGGACAAAGCACAGGAAGAGGCCATGGAGGAAGAAGAAGAGGAGGGGGTGGAGGAGAGAGGTGTGTCACAACCAGTAGTAGCATTTTGGAGGCGTGGCGGTGGAACAACCTCCAACACTACTGCACCTTGTCCTGCATCCTTCCCAGCTGCCAAAAGAGTGACCCAATGGGCCGTGAAAGAAAGGTAACGTCCCTGTCCATGCCTGCTGGACCATGAGTCAGCGGTAATATGCACCTTACCGCTGACCGCCCTGTCCAGCGAGGCCAAGACATTGCCTTCCACATGCCGGTAGAGAGCCGGAATAGCAAATAACCACCGCTCACTGTATAGAAGGGGGTCCAGTAGGACCCCCCAACTATACGAAGGCAGTCACGTACCGGCACGTGATTGTGCCTGTCCGTGCCATTCTGCCGACGTATATTTACAGTGGGCGGTGGTTAATGATGCATAAAGTGAAAAAAAAAAGTGAAATATTCCTTTAAATATCGTACATGGGGGGTATCTAAAGTATGCCTGTGAAGTGGCACGTGTTTCCCGTGTTTAGAACTGTCCCTGCACAAAATGACACTTCTAAAGGAAAAAAAAGCCATTTAAAACTGCTTGCGGCTTTAATGTAATGTCTGGTCCCGGTAATATGGATGAAAATCTTTAAGAAAAATGGCATAGCTACCCCATGACCCCCCCCCCCTACCCCAGCCCATTACCAGCCCCTTTGGGTCTTGTATGGATATTAAGGGGAACACCGCACACAAAATAAAAAAGGCCCTATATACTCTGAACAGCCGTATACAGGCGGTGCATACAAGACAGGGACTGTAGGTTTGTTCTTATGTAGAATGTGTTTGTAATTTTGAACAGGTACATTGTTTAAGTGTAGCTCCAGCCCAAAAATCTATTTTTAAACTTTTTGGAAAACATAGGTAAGGGTTATCACCCCTGTAACATTTGTTTTGCTGTCTGTGCCCCTGTTCAGAACATTTCACCTCACTTTCCGTCCCAATGACAACTGTTTTTGAAATGTGGTGTTTTTCTTGAAACAAGGATTGGTGATAAAGCATCAGTACAGAGGAGACACCTTTCTCCCATATTAATTCTTACAGGAGAGAATTTTCCTTCCTAGGGGTAGATTTCCTCTCACTTCCTGTTGTCTTCTTGCGTTTGCAAGTAGGAGTCGTTTGTAAGTTGGATGTTTGAAAGTAGGGACCTGCCGTATATACTCTGCAGAAATAGGCCCCTTAGTTGTTGGTGTTGGCACAACACTGTAAGCACTCACAGTTACTCTTGGTTGGTGCTGGAACGCCCTGCTGTCAACTATTATATCAGGAATTGTAATTACATATAATTGTTGAACAGTGGTAGTAAAAATTGGGCCTTTGATGGTGGTGCTGGTGCCACAACACTGTAAGCCCTGACAGTTACTCTTGGTGGGTGCAGCAATGGGCCCTGCTGTGAATTATTAGATCAAGAATTGTAATTGCATGCCCCTGTTGAACAGGGGCTGAAAAATTGGGCCTTTCGTGGTGGTGGTGGTGGTGGTGGTGTTGCCACAACACTGTAAGCCCTCAGAGTTACTCTTGGTGGGTGCAGGAATGGGCCCTGCTGTGAATTATTAGATCAAGAATTGTAATTACATGCCCCTTTTGAACAGGGGCTGAAAAATTGGGCCTTTCGTGGTGGTGGTGGTGGTGGCGTTGCCACAACACTGTAAGCCCTCAGAGTTACTCTTGGTGGGTGCAGCAATGGGCCCTGCTGTGAATTATTAGATCAAGAATTGTAATTACATGCCCCTGTTGAACAGGGGCTGAAAAATTGGGCCTTAGGCACTGGTGGCACAACACTGCAACCCCTCACAGATACTGTACTTGGAGCACAGCAATGAGCCCTGTTGCAAAGTATTGCTTCAAAAATTGTAATGACACGCCCCTGTTAAACAGGGGCTGAAAAATTGGGCCTTAGGCACTGGTGGCACAACACTCCAACCCCTCACAGATATTGTACTTGGAGCACAGCAATGAGCCCTGTTGCAAAGTATTGCTTCAAAAATTGTAATTACACGCCCCTGTTAAACAGGGGCTGAAAAATTGGGCCTTAGCCACTGGTGGCGGCACCCATAAACAAAAATGATCTTGCAAGCTATCATCATCAATCGTATCATTGAGGACTCGGAGGAGGAGGATAGCCAGTCAACATAACAGCACAGGCACTCAGCATCAGCATCAGTCTTGAAGGGATGTGACATGTTAAAATCAATTAGTCTGTTATATCAGCATCAGGTGTGTGGTAGCTGGTGGTGATCCAAGACTGGTTCATCTTGATGAAAGTCAGTCGATCAACCGAGTCGGTGGACAGGCGCACCCTGTGATCCGTGACAAATCCTCCAGCAGCACTGAATGTGCGTTCCGAAAGAATGCTGGATGCAGGACAGGCCAGTAGCTCAATTGCATACTGTGTAAGCTCTGGCCAGTGATCCATCCTCAAGACCCAGTAAACCAGAGGATTTTCGGTGGGGAAGGTGTCCAAGTCTGACCTTGCCCCTAGAGATTCCTGCACCATGTTTATCAGACGCTGGCGATGGTTGCTGGAACCGATCATACTTTGGGGCTGCGGACTAAAGAATTGTCTGAACGCATCGGTCAGACGGCCACCTTCCCCACCGCTCCTTCTTTGACTGGCCGAAGCCTCAGCAACTCGTTGTCCAGGACCAGGAGTTTGTAACCTCCCAGTCTCTGGGAACGCGTTGCACAGACCTTTCTGCAAGGCCTTCCGGAGTTGTCTCATCCTCTGCTCCCTCTGCGACGGTAACATAAGGTCCGCAACCTTACCCTTGTACCGTGGATCAAGTAGAGTGGCCAGCCAGTAATGGTCCCTCTCCTTGATCCGAAGAATACGAGGATCCTTCCGCAGACTTTGCAGGATCAGGGAGGCCATGCAGCGTAGGTTAGCTGAGGCATTCGGTCCGGAGTCCTCTGGGTCACTAAGGACGACATGATCCGCAGCCACCTCCTCCCAGCCACGTACAAGTCCACTGGTTTCTTGGGACTGTAAATCATCCCTAAAAGACTGCTGCTGATGATGCTGAGTGCCAGCCTCCACCTCCATGCTGACACAATCCTCCTCCTCCTCCTCCTCCTCCTCTTCCTGTGCGATGGGTGGGACAGAAGGAACACTGTCTGGGTAAAGGGGGCCTTGAGAGGCAAGGAAGTCCTCCTCTTCCTGCCTCTGTTCTGCCTCAAGTGCCCTGTCCATTATTCCACGCAGCGTGTGCTCCAACAGGTGGACAAGAGGTACAGTGTCACTGATGCATGCACTGTCACTGCTCACCATCCTCGTGGCCTCCTCAAATGGTGCCAGGACAGTGCATGCATCCCTGATCATGCCCCACTGGCGTGGAGAAAAAAAACCAAGCTCCCCTGACCCTGTCCTGGTGCCGTAGTCGCACAGGTACTCATTGATGGCCCTCTGCTGCGTGTGCAGCCGCTGCAGCATGGCCAACGTTGAGTTCCACCTGGTGGGCATGTCACATATAAGGCGGTTCTTGGGCAGGTTCAACTCCTTTTGCAGCTCAGCCAGGCGAGCACTGGCATTATAAGATCTGCGGAAATGCACACAGACTTTCCTGGCCTGCCTCAGGACATCCTGTAAGCCCGGGTACCTGCCCAAGAACCCCTGCACCACCAGGTTAAGGACGTGAGCCACACAGGGCACATGGGTCAGTTGTCCCTGTCAGAGGGCGGAGAGGAGGTTGGTGCCATTGTCGCAAACCACCATTCCTGGCTTAAGCTGGCGTGGCGTCCACCACCTCTCGGCCTGGCCCTGCAGAGCAGACAGGACCTCTGCCCCAGTGTGGCTTCTGTCCCCCAAACACACCAGCGCAAGCACGGCATGGCATCTTTTTGCCTGCGTACTTGCGTAGCCCCTTGAACGGCTACGGAGCACCGCTGGTTCAGAGGACAAAGCACAGGAAGAGGCCATGGAGGAAGAAGAAGAGGAGGGGGTGGAGGAGAGAGGTGTGTCACAACCAGTAGTAGCATTTTGGAGGCGTGGCGGTGGAACAACCTCCAACACTACTGCACCTTGTCCTGCATCCTTCCCAGCTGCCAAAAGAGTGACCCAATGGGCCGTGAAAGAAAGGTAACGTCCCTGTCCATGCCTGCTGGACCATGAGTCAGCGGTAATATGCACCTTACCGCTGACCGCCCTGTCCAGCGAGGCCAAGACATTGCCTTCCACATGCCGGTAGAGAGCCGGAATAGCCTTCCGTGAGAAAAAGTGGCGTTTGGGAACCTGCCACTGAGGAACCGCACATTGCACAAACTCACGGAAGGGGGCCGAGTCTACCAACTGAAAAGGCAGCAGTTGAAGCGCTAGCAATTTAGCCAAGCTAGCATTCAACCGCTGGGCATGTGGATGGCTGGGAGTGAACTTCTTTCGACAGTCCAGCAGCTGGGGCAGGGAAATTTGCCTGCTAGAATCGGACGTCGGTGTACTGCTAGCAGAGTGGCCGCAAGTACTTGGCTGTGACACACCTAATTCTACACCTTCATTCCTCTCAGTGCATGTTTCAGAGAGGACTGAAGTTATAGTGGGGTTGGAGATCCCAGCTGATGCGGTGCAAGGAGAGGTCCGCTTTGTTCTTTGGTGTGGGTCTTTGAGGTAGGCTTGCCAACGAGCTGCATGGCAGGTCAACATATGTCTGGTCAGGCATGTGGTACCCAAGCGGCTGATGTTTTGGCCACGCGATATACGCTTGAGACATATGTTGCAAACAGCAGCTGTGCGATCTGATGCACTAGCCTCAAAAAAGGCCCACACCAAAGAACTTTTTGAATGACGGGCAGAGGCAGCGCCCTGCACAGGCGGAGCTCTGCGGTGTGATTCCGTCGGTGTACTGCCCTTACGCTGGCCACCAAAGGGCATCCTGCCTCGTTGGAGATGTGCCTCCTCCTCATCCTCCTCCTCCTCCTCTCTCCTATTAGGCACCCACGTGGAGTCAGTGACCTCATCATCCCCTCCCTCCTCATCACTGGAGCCAATCTGGCAGTATGCTGCAGCTGCTGGAACATGACTGCCAGATTGGTGTCCTTCTTGAGCATCCCCTCTGTCTGCTCTCACGCTACTGCCTTCCTCTAGCTGGGTTTCATCATCAGACCCTTCGAAACGCTGGGCATCCTCCTGGAGCATGTACCCAACACTGTGCTCAAACAGTTCGGGGGGCTCCTCAGGAGGAGGACATGGTGGGTCTAGGGAAGGAGTGACTGATGATGAGTCTGACATTGATACCAGGGAAGAGGACGCTTTGGCAGCTGCTTTGCCAGTACCCTGAGCCTGGGTGAGAGAGGATGAGGAGGAGGAGGAGGGCTTGGTCATCCACTCTACCAAGTCTTCGGCATGATGTGGCTCAACATGTCCAGCTGCCGAAAAGAAGGACAAGCGTGTCCCATGGCCATGTGCTGATGACAATGCACCGCATCCACGACCAGCACTGTTGCCCCCAGACACAGAGCCTGCTTGCCCTCTTTTATTGCCTCCTGACTGTCTGCCTCTCCTTGTTTGCCTTCCAGACATTCTAATGGATGGCCTGCAGGGAGATGGGAAAAAAGCAATAAGGGCTACCTTCAGGTGTCCTTCTCTGTCCCTTTACTTAAGGATTTCTAAATATGGTTGAGGATGATTGCTTTCGCACAGAATAGCACAATGACAATTTCCCTGACTGTCCAAAAAACAAGGATTTCAAAGATGGTTGATCAGGAATGCTTTAGCACAGTATAGCACAATGAGAATTTCCCTCACTGTCCTTCCCTGTCCCTACAAACAAGGTTTAGCACAGTAAAACACACTGACACTCTCCCTACCTATAGTTTTCTGTCCCTATAAAAAATGTTTTTTTTAAAGATGGTTGATGATGAATGCTTTAGCACAGTATAGCACAATGAGAATTTCCCTCACTGTCCTTCCCTGTCCCTACAAACAAGGATTAGCACAGTAAAACACACTGACACTCTCCCTACCTATAGTTTTCTGTCCCTATAAAAAATGTTTTTTTAAAGATGGTTGATGATGAATGCTTTAGCACAGTATAGCACAATGAGAATTTCCCTCACTGTCCTTCCCTGTCCCTACAAACAAGGATTAGCACAGTAAAACACACTGACACTCTCCCTACCTATAGTTTTCTGTCCCTATAAAAAATGTTTTTTTAAAGATGGTTGATGATGAATGCTTTAGCACAGTATAGCACAATGAGAATTTCCCTCACTGTCCTTCCCTGTCCCTACAAACAAGGATTAGCACAGTAAAACACACTGACACTCTCCCTACCTATAGTTTTCTGTCCCTATAAAAAATGTTTTTTTAAAGATGGTTGATGATGAATGCTTTAGCACAGTATAGCACAATGAGAATTTCCCTCACTGTCCTTCCCTGTCCCTACAAACAAGGATTAGCACAGTAAAACACACTGACACTCTCCCTACCTATAGTTTTCTGTCCCTATAAAAAATGTTTTTTTAAAGATGGTTGATGATGAATGCTTTAGCACAGTATAGCACAATGAGAATTTCCCTCACTGTCCTTCCCTGTCCCTACAAACAAGGATTAGCACAGTAAAACACACTGACACTCTCCCTACCTATAGTTTTCTGTCCCTATAAAAAATGTTTTTTTAAAGATGGTTGATGATGAATGCTTTAGCACAGTATAGCACAATGAGAATTTCCCTCACTGTCCTTCCCTGTCCCTACAAACAAGGATTAGCACAGTAAAACACACTGACACTCTCCCTACCTATAGTTTTCTGTCCCTATAAAAAATGTTTTTTTAAAGATGGTTGATGATGAATGCTTTAGCACAGTATAGCACAATGAGAATTTCCCTCACTGTCCTTCCCTGTCCCTACAAACAAGGATTAGCACAGTAAAACACACTGACACTCTCCCTACCTATAGTTTTCTGTCCCTATAAAAAATGTTTTTTTAAAGATGGTTGATGATGAATGCTTTAGCACAGTATAGCACAATGAGAATTTCCCTCACTGTCCTTCCCTGTCCCTACAAACAAGGTTTAGCACAGTAAAACAGACTGACACTCTCCCTACCTATCCTTCTCTTTCCCTAAACTAAAGGAATCCAGGTTAAGCAAGAAAAAAAAATGTCACTGTCCCTGCCTATGCTTCTCTTTCCCTGCTCCGGAACACACTACACTAGGCCGCCGTGCTGGCGGCCTTTTATAGTGTGGGGCGTGTACTAAACACCCTCAGCAATAATTGGCCACAGGCATCCTGCCTGTGGCCAATCATTGCTCTCCTCGCTGCCGGCGCTGTGATTGGCCAAGCATGCGGGGTCACAGTGCATGCTTGGCCAATCACAGCGCCTGGATGACACTGCGATGGCGTAGTGCATTGTGGGCCGCGAATTAGGCGCGAACGGCCCAAATCGTTCGTTGTTCGGCGAACGATCGAACAGCCGATGTTCGAGTCGAACGTATGTTCGACTCGAACACCGAGCTCATCCCTACCTGCGGATCGGGTGGTCGTTTGTAACAAGGAGTGAGAGGATTCTGTGTACTCTG